>DF359887.1:53338-68924 GCA_000787875.1 Solanum virginianum
GGGATGTAGTAACCCTTTGGTTATTCCGAAAGGGTCATATGCCTCAGAAACACAATACCAAGCTTTCAAAGGAAAATGGTTCTTCACCCTTTTATCATTGTAAACGGCTTTAGCAAGTGTAGTCTTACCCAGGCCGCCCATTCCAACAATAGGAACTACAGCCAGATTTTTTCCATTTGCATCTTCGGACAATAAACGGTTAATCAAATCTTTTATTTCATTCTGCCTGCCAATGATATCAGAATCTTCAGAAGTTGAAGGTGTTCTAGGTTCTTGTTTAATCGGAACAAAATGTTTGTTTAAGCCAAGGCGACCAATTTGCTTTTCCAACTCCTCCAATCTTTCAATGGTTTCTTCCAACTTGTCCTTTATATTGAGAAAAAAATCATCACGCACGCACAGGCTGCAAATTGTACAATGTTTCAATAGTGTTTGTGCAAGATTTTTTTTCTTGCCTTCCACCTTAAGCCTCAAAGCTTCATAATTGACTTGTTCAATCAAGTTTTCAGCAGAGTCGACAGCATCTCGAAGCTTATTAAGCCACTGGCTCACATATTGATTTGATGCCTGCTTATTCTCTGCATCACTCAGCACAGCTTGAAGACCAAGCAAAGTGTTTTCCAGCTTGTCTAAGAGCCGAGCATCATCCTTACGCTTCTGAAACATGTTGAGCAGATCACCCTTTGAAGCAAGTCTATCAAACAGAACGCCCAAAGCTGAAGAGAGAAATATGCCACCAATTGCCTCCATTTCTGAAATCTGCAAAGCAAAACAAAATGATAATTTAAGAATTTTGACAAGATAAAGATTGTATCTTCAATTACTAAAAACTTTATTTTACCTGTTGTATTCAAGAATGGTTTCTGTCTGTCTCTTTTTCTTTTTGCTAGTAATTGGAACAGCTAAGAGTCTACAGCAGAATTATGTCTCTCTTTTTTTGTTTTTCTCTTTTCTAAAAGTAAAGCTTTTCAACCACCAAGAAGATGAAGACTTTTTTGGCCATTCATTATTTTCTCAATTCAATAATTGAAACAAGACAAGTTGGGATGTAGAAAGGGGGGTAGGTGCGTGACTCAAAAACAAAATGAGAAATTTCCACACAGCAAAAAGGGACCTACCATGTCATGACTGTATTTACTTTACCTTGTTTGAATGATTTATTGCATTTTGATAAATCTTGTGACATTTTTTCTAATTATTTTCTGTATTTAAGTTTTCTTTTTCTCAAATCATGTTTTTAAATACTATGCAGTTTGAAAAAAGAAGATTTTTCCCAAATCTTTCTCTTTTAATGATTTTTTTTCTCAATAATTGAGAGATATTAACGTTACTTGTAAAGTCAAGACAAGTCTTCTTCAAACATTATCATTGTGGTCTCTATCTTGGTTCATGTAACAACAGTGTCCCAATTGATTATTAACTTAAAAAAGGAAAATAAGGAAAAATCAATGAGAAATATCATCTCTGTGTTGATAATTTTGGGTTTGCTTTGTAATGACACTGAAGAAATTTCAGCTAAATTATTGTTTTGCCCTTCCTTAAAGTTTCTCCGTATCATTTTTGGTTAAGTGAAAGGTCAAATTTCGAAAATCTAGTAAAAAGTTAGAGTTTTGCAAAAGAATGAGCTTTTAAAGACTTGAGTTTGAAAATTTTAAGTTTTGAAATCATTCTGAGTTTTGGATGTTAGATTAGAAATCTATCGATTTCGTTAGCTCTGAAATGTCAACTCTAGTCAATGAAAATTTACAGAACTGAATTTCGAGTTAATGATTTTTTTTTTTTTTTGCTAGTAATTGGAACAGCTAAGAGTCTACCGCAGACAGTCCTTTTTTCCAACAAAACACTGGTTTTTTTACTATCCACTACTTTCTCGATTCAATAAGGGAGTAAGAGTTCAAGCACATAAGCACAATAGAATTAATTTTTAAAATAAAAAATTAAAATAATATTTAAATTATTATTTTAAAAGGGAGATGAAATAAGGATGTTAAAAAAATTATTTTTTTTTAAAGAAACATTGGTTTGTTCGAGGGGTTACAGCGAAAGAAAGTCCCGGTAAAAAAATATTTTATATTTTATTTTATAATAATTTTTTAAAAAGAATCAGAATTATCTCTCCTTTTTTGTTTCTCTTTTCTAAAAGTAAAGCTTTTCAACCACCAAGAAGACGAAGACTTTTTGGCCATCATTATTTTCTCAATTCAATAATTGAAACAAGACAAGTTGGGATGTAGAAAGGGGGAAGACGAAGACTTTTTGGCCATTCATTATTTTCTCAATTCAATAATTGAAAGAAGACAAGTTGGGATGTAGAAAGGGGGCTAGGTGCCTGACTCAAAAATAAAATGAGAAATTTCCACACAGCTCATCATAGCACTAAAAGGGACCTACCATCTCATAATTATATTTACTTTATATTCTTGGATACTTCTTTTTATTTGTTTTTTAAAAGATATTATTCTTAATAATATTATTACTAAATTTTGAATTTTATAAAATTGGATTCGTTTTTGAATGATTCATTACATTTTGATAAATCTTGTGACATTCTTTCTGATCATTTTCTGCATTTTTCTTTTTCTCAAAAAAAATCATAATTTTAAATACTATAAATTTTGAGAAAAAAAGAATTAGCAGTTCATTTTTTTCACATCTTGTTATGGTGTATTAGTCTTTATGTTGCTCGACTCTTCAAAAGTGTTAGTGGATGAGTGTGAAATTTATCAAAAGTAATATATTTTCGAAGAATCCTACATGGGTGCAATATTTAAACTGAAGAGTCCATGCGATTTAGATTAGTGCTACATTTTACCCCTTAATTATTATAAGACTACATTTTTTTTACTTTCTAAATTTTGTTGAAATAAATATTATCACAAAAAACTTTGTGTTATTTGTTAATTGCTAAATAATACTATAAAGAAGTTATGAATTGTAGCAGTTATTACCACCCTCTTATAATTTTTTAATAAGATATTTTCTCTTTCTTATTATTGCTTGAGATAAGGATAAAACATTTAGTAGTGGAGATATTTGCATAATTATAGACAATGTTTATGTAGTTGGCAAAATTATATCATTTTTATCTTTTTTTTAATGATTTTTTTTCTCAATAATTGAGAGATATTAATGTTACTTGTAAAGTCAAGACAAGTCTTCTTCAAAATATTATCATTGTGGTCTCTATCTTGGTCCATGTAACATCACTATCCCAATTGATTATTAACTTAAAAAATCAAAATAAGGAAAAATCAATGAGAAATATCATCTTTGTGTTGATAATTTTGGATTTGCTTTGTAATGACCCTGAAGGACATTTTTAGAAATTTCAACTGAATTACTATTTTGCCCTTCTGAAAGTTTCTCCGGATCATTTTTTGGTTAAGTGAAAGGTCGAATTTCGAAAATCTAGTAAAAAGTTTGGGTTTTGCAAAAGAATGGGCTTTTAAAGGCTTGAATTTGAAAATTTTGAGTTTTGAAATCATTCTGAATTTTGGATGTTGGATCAAAAATCTACCGATTTCGTTAGCTCTGGATTGTCGAATCTAGTCAATGAGAACTTGCGAATTTGGAGTTAAAATAAAGTTTTTGGACCCAAAGCAGTGTTTTTAGTCTTTTTCGGAGCCAAAATTTGATTTTGGCCAACATTCGAATTTCGGAAGCTCGTATTGGAATTCTGACAGTTCCACTAGTTTCGGATGGTCAATCTAATGGTAGAAATGGTCTCGTCAAAATTTTTGGAGTCTCGAAGGGCAGTTTTGGTATTTTGAATTTTAAATTAGTTTAATTGAGTTACATTGGTAACTGTGTCGTATAAGTCTCGAAATCAAGTTCTGATTATTCCGTTGAGTCTGGATCGTCGCTTCTGATAGAGTTACATGTTTGGTTTGTGTGTTTTGGATTCTGAACGAATTTTGAGAGTCCTAATTGTGATTTAATTATGCTGTGTGTTTGTTGGTTTAACTAGAATTTGGTGCAACCATGGTTATTCTCCAAGTTTTTGAGTAGGGCTGGCTAAGCACTACTCCGCATTCACGGAGTTCGGTCCAGCGTTTGCGGAGTTCAATTTTTACCTGGACTAGTAAATGATTTTAAGTGATGAGTTTAATGGATTTCCTTCATTTTTACACTTCCAAGCTTGATTTTTGGCGATTTCTTTAGGGTTTTTCGAGTCAGGGCCATCAAGTAATTAATTTCTACTCCATTTCTTCATTCCCATTAATTAATTGTTGATTTTAACTTGAAATTGAAGACTTTTAATGGGAGATTTTGGGGGGGGTTTTCTATATGAATTTTTAATTTAAAATTGGGATTTTGAGTTCATTTCAATTTCGATTTTGAATTGATTTTCACCGTTGGAATCCTTATTGGGAGAAGAACATTTTTATGTATTAATTTTTAGATTTCGGACACTTTTTTCGGCATGAGGTTTTTTTTTAACCATTTAGCCATTTTCAGCTGAATCAATTGATTTTAGTGTCAGTAGGTTCCTTATGTGATTGTGATGCTACATTTGATTAGATTGTGAATTTTCAAGTGTGAATTAAAGGGAAAAAGTTTCGGTTATTGATTGATTCGGCTGCTAGCTGAAGCAAGTGAAATCTTAAACCTTGTTAAGCCTACTTGAACATTATATTTCCTTTAATTATGGCTTGAAATGACTAGATATGTGTAGTTGATTGAGCTATAATTGATAAATTAGGATAACATGATTAATTGTAAATTTTATCTATGGCTTGGAAGTGGAAGTATGTGCTTTACACTTGTTGACTTGTGTTGAAATATTGAGAATCCTTTGTGATATGAAAGATGCGGATTATGGAGAGTGTAATGTTGGCTTATTGTTGGAAGTAGAAAATATTATGGTTGAATTTCACTTGTGTGTTAGAGGCATTGATTATAGGCTTGAAACAAACTTGTCTTTATGCCTTATTGATTGTAATATTTGATTTGAGATATATGTTTATTACACATTGTGAAAAAGGTCTTCATAGTAAAAATTACCTATGTTGCTTAGTTTCCTCAAAAATATCGTTGGGTATGTATCTGATCCTCCAAAAGCTTTGTATTATTTGAAGATCCAACATGATCTGCCAATACCTTTTGGAAGGTCTTAACCACATAGGTGACAACATTGGAAAGAATTATTGTAATGCACTATATATGTTTTGTTATTAGATTGAACTATTGGATTATAAATATACCTTTCATTTTACAAAGGAAATATCTTTCCTGCATGCACTCAACTAATAGTTGTTACCTTAGAAAATCACTTTCTTTGTTGAAGAAAGAATTGGAATTATGAAGAAAAATGACTTTCTAATATAGTAACTATTGACTGAGTGATCATCTGAATTCAATTTGATTCACTGCATCTTACTTAGTCAGTTTAAGAGCAACGGTAGAGACTTCATTCGCGGAGAGATTATTGATCCATCGCAAAAATTACCTCGCCAATGGACGTCTCATTATTTCTGCAGTCATTAATACCGCTAAAGTCTTGATCGCAGAAGGATATATCAAGTTACCTATGACTATCTCGTGGTAGCCACCGCTCACTATGATCTCCTGCCTGTTATTAGAGCTGACAGATTGGAAGAATATCAAACTGGTGTGTACACATAGCTCAAAGGCTTCTTTTCTGGTATCAATTGGTTTAGATATATGCACGTAATTCGTTAGATTCACCATCTTGTCTGCTTTTCAACTAGCGAATTACTTGTATCTTGGCAAGTTTTGCGAGAGCAGATATCACGCGAGATATTTATTCTCTCTATGTTTATTACTATATGTTGCTTCATTTTATTTGTGTAATGTAATTTTTTGTCATATATGCTTGCACCCTGCTATGATTTCTTCCTTTCTTTTGAGCTGAGAGTTAATCAGAAAGTCTACGTATATCGATCCTCCCCAAATTTTACTTGTGGGAATTACATTGGGTTTGTTGTTTGTTATTGTTGTTGTTATAGATGTACTACTTGATTTTACTAGTCAAAATGGCGTGAGGGTAGACTGATTTTGATGTCCTTTTCGGAAAATGATAAAACAAAGCTAAATCATGTGTCTTTTGTATCTGTTGAGCAAAGATTCTTCATTTGTTGTAAACCGGCTCCTTTGGCAAGTTTTCATGGGATTCAGTCAATTGTCTTGATTGCTCAACTCTACTAGTCAAAATGTTGCGAGGTTCAACTAATTTTTCCATAATTCTTGTTGCTGCAGGAAATAAAAAGATAAAAGTAGCTGATTATTGGTGGTGGTCTTACTAATGTTGAACTTACTGCAGAAATCGCTGTTGATTTACCTCAGAAGAAGGTAAGTTTGGTGCACGACGGATCCAGGTTACTACAATTTTCATCGGGCCGTACAAGACTTTAGAATGGTTAAGAAACAAGAATAACACGAAAACTTGGATGGAAACAGAACATATTTCACCTCATCTGGGGAAACTAGGAAAGCCACCAGTTTCAGAATGGTTAAGGGAGACGTATTTGAAGGATCAAATCGACTATTTTGGAAGATAAATTTTTATTAAGGTAGGCACTAAACTGCATATCTCTTATTTCTTGAAACTTTTTTTCCTTATTGTTGTTAACAGTAGGACTTTTAAAACTCGTGGCCTTAAACATGACATTTTATAGTTATAAAACCACGCCATCACTCGAAAAATGAGATGCTTAAAAGTATAATAGTTTCTATATATAGAAGGATGTCGTTTTCTTTATAACTGTGACAATGGGTTTGAGTCCCACAATGTGGGGGAACGCAAAAATCTTTCTCATGAATCAACTTTTGGTGTTGAGTTAGGTCTCGATGTCATATCTTTACATAGTATTATAGCCAAGTCCATCCCCATTTGAACTCTCACGCAAGTTGGACAGAGTCCTACATCAGTTGGTAATGAAATGGTAGTTTGCTCATAAGGACTTGGGATAATCCCTTTTCATGAGTTAACTTTTGAGGTTGAGTTATGTCTGAGTGCCATATTTTTACACGGTATTAGAACCATGCAATAACCCTTTCCATTATTATTATTTTTATTATTAAAAATGGTTACTGCTCCACTATTGTACCAACATATGCCTTTATTGATTTTGGTAGTGCTCCATTTGGAGCTAAAAAAGAATTGTATTAATTGTTTAGTGGTCGACAACTTTTAACTAGTGGCTTTGCCACTTTCTTTTAAGTATTATACTCAAGTTTGAGCATTAAAATTTCCTCTATATAACTTGCTCATCTAAGAGCATGCAAAATACAGTCAAGAACTTGAGACAATTGTGAGGTAGAGAAAAAAAAAATGCGCCACCAACTGCTAAGCCAACCTCCATTTCTGAAATCTACAAAGAAACGCAAAATGATTATTTAAGATAAAGATTGTATCTTCAATTACTAAAAACTTTATTTTACCTGTTGTATTCAACAATGGTTTCTGTCAGTCTCTTTTTTTTGCTAGTAATTGGAACAGCTATAGTCTACAGCAGACAGTCCTTTTTTCCAACAAAACACTGGTTTTTTACTATCAATTCAATAATTGAAGCATCAAAATTGTTCAATTCTCACCAACCAAACCTACCCCTCTTAATTACACACCTAAAATTACTATTCATTGAAAAAATTATTTTCCACCTTTTTCAACATTAAGAATTTATCAAAATTAAAATGATTTTGACAAAAATAATTCATTTGTATTAAATGAAAAATAATCTAAAATCACACATCTCTTCATTTTTTAATTTAAACTTAAAAATTAATTCATTTGTATTAAATGAAAAATAATCTAAAATCACACATCTTCATTTTTAAATTTAACTTGAAAGACTTAAAAAAATTAGATAGGAAAGAATAAAATGGACAAATGATATTAATTTAAGGTAGGTGAGAATATAAATATTTCTATCTTCAATTACTACACAAACTTTACTTTACCTATTGAATGTTTAGGGATTGTATAGTAGTTGATTTGGAAATGAGTTATTCAAGTATTAAATTTTATATAAATAATATCATATTTGATAGTTGGTTAAGAGACAAGCTATTCGTGTATAAGACTAATTATATGATGTTTTGTTTACATTTAAAAAAAATTCACATAATTAATACATGTAAATTATGAAAAAAGTTATGCATCAAATAATACATAGATTCCATTATAACAAAAAAAAAGATAAGTATAAAAACACATAATAAATTAAATCAACTATTTATATTTGTTAAAAGTAAAAGATTAATGTATAAATATTCTTTCAAAAAAATTGAAAAAAATTATTTTTTAAAAAAATTAAGAAACATTTTTCCCACCAACTCCACCGCCCACCACCCCGAGTACCCCATTCCCACCCCCCAACTATCCCACCCTTTTATTTTTTTAATCTCTTTATAAAATATTTTTGAAAAATTCAAACCTCAGCTCCTACTTTATTCCTACCTAAAAAATTAAATTTTTTTAAATAAATAACAGAAATAAAAGTTTTTATTTTTAAAAAAATCTTGCGATAAATAAAACATATTCTTTTAAAAAATAAAAGTGGAGGATTAGGTCGTGTAATTATTTTTTTCTAAAAAAATTAAAATAATATCTAAACTATTCTTTGAAGATAAGTAGGAATTTTTAAAAAAATACAATTTTTTTTAAAAGAAACATTGGTTATTTCAAGGGGGTACAGTGAGAGGAAGTTGGGGGTAAGAAAAACATTTTATATTTTATATTATAATATTTTTTTAAAATAATAATACTTTAATATTACTTTTAACTTATACTATAATTTATTTATTTTTTACTAAAGTGAAATATTTTTTCCATTTAGAGTGTGATCTGACATTTCTTAAAATATAAAATCGAGAGTGTAGTACACACCATATGGAATAAAAGATAGAAGTATGTTTGTCAAACTAATAAGTGAGAATTTAGATATGAAACTCACAATTTTAATAGTTTAAGTATGAAACTCAAAAAAAAAATATAACTCAGTTATGCTTTTAATACTTATCTCAAAAAAAATTAAAAAGAACCAAATTATCTCTCTCTTTTTTGTTTTTCTCTTTTCTAAAAGTAAAAAATCAAGAAGACAAAGACTTCATGACCATTCATTATATTCTCAATTCAATAATTTGGGATGTAGAAAGGGGGCCTAGGTGGATGACTCAAAAACAAAATGAGAAATTTCCACACGGCTCATTATAGCACTAAAAGGGACCTACCATATATTTACTTTACATTCTTGGGTACTTCTTTTTATTTATTTTTTTAAAAGATATTATGCTTAATAATATTATTACTAAATTTTGAATTTTATAAAATTGGATTCCTTGTTTGAATGATTCATTACGTTTTGATAAATCTTGTGACATTCTTTCGAATCATTTTCTATATTTAAGTTTTCTTTTCTGAAATCATGTTTTTAAATATTATAAAATTTGAGAAAAGAAAAATTAGCAGTTCATTTTTTTCACATCTCGTTGTAGTGTATTAATGTTTATGTTGTCCGGACTCTTCAAAAGTGTTAGTGGGTGCATGTGAAATTTGTTAAAAGTAGTGTATTTTCAAAGAATCATATATGGATGCGATATTTAAAGTGAGAAGTTCATGCAATTTAGATTAGTGCTATATTTTACCCCTTAATTATTATAAGACTACTTTTTTTTTTACTTGCTAAAGTTTATTGAAATAAATATTATCACAAAAACTCTGTGTTATTTGTTAATTACTAAATAATACTATAAAGAAGTTGTGTGTTGTAGCGGAAATTACCATCATTTTATAGTTTTTGAATAAGATATTTTCTTTTTCTTATTATTGCGAGAGATAAGGATAATACATTTAGTGGTGAAGAATTATAGACAATGTTTATGTAGTTGACAAAATTATATCATTTTTATCTTTCTCTTTTAATGATTTTTTTTCTCAATAATTGAGAGATATTAATGTTACTTGCAAAGTCAAGACAAGTCTTCTTCAAAACATTATCATTGTGGTCTCTATCTTGGTCCATGTAACAACACTGTCCCAATTGATTATTAACTGTGACAAACATTATCATTGTGGTCTCTATCTTGGTCCATGTAACAACACTGTCCCAATTGATTATTAACTTAAAAAAGGAAAATAAGGAAAACTCAATGAGAAATATCATCTTTGTGTTGATAATTTTGAGTTTTCTTTGTAATAACCCTGAAGAAATTTTAGTTAAATTACTGTTTTGCCCTTCCTGAAAGTTTCTCCGGATCATTTTTGGTTATGTGAAAGGTCAGATTTCGAAAATCTAGTAAAAAGTTGGAGTTTTGCAAAAGAATGAGCTTTTAAAGGCTTGAGTTTGAAAAATTTGAGTTTTGAATTCATTCTGAGTTTTGGATGTCGGATCAGAAATCTATCGATTTCGTTAGCTATGGAATGTCGACTATAGTCAATGAGAGCTTGCAGAACTTAATTTGGAGTTAAGATGAAGTTTTTGGACCCAAAGGAGTGTTTTTAGTTGTTTTCGGAGCCAAAATTTGATTTTGTTCAACATTCAAAGTTCCAAAGCTCGTATTGGAATTCTATCAGTTCCGCAAGTTACGGATGGTCAATCTAATGATAGAATTGATCTCGTCATAATTTTTGGAGTCTCATAGGGTAGTTTTGGTATTTTGAGTTTTAAACTAATTTAATTGAGTTGCATTGGTGACTATGTCGTAGAAGTCTCGAAATTAAATTTTGATTATTCCGTTGAGTTTGGATCGTCGCTTCTGATAGAGTTGCATGTTTGGTTTGTGTGTTTTGGGTTCCGAATAAATTTTGAGAGTCCTAACTATGATTTAATTATGTTGTGTGTTTGCTGGTGTAACTGGAATTTGGTACAGCTATGCTTGTTCTGCGAGTTCTCGGGGTAGGGCTGGCTAAGCACTACTCCGCATTCATGGAGTCCGATCTTGCATTCACGGAGTTCGGTTTTTACCTGAACTAGTAAATGTTTTAGTGATGGATTTAATGGATTTCCTTCGTTTTTACGATAACTATTTATTTTAGATTTAAATACACCATATAATTATTAATTACAAATGCTAATTTAGCGTTCAAATAGATTTTACATATGTTTTCATAATAATGGATTCAAGTGGCTAATAAATCAAGAATTTTTTCATTTTTTCATCTGACATACGATAGGGTCTTACGGAAACAACTTATCTATCTCTATGAGGTGGTAATAAGATCTGTATATATTTTTTCCTCCCTAAACTCCAATTATCAAATTTCATTGAGTATGTTGTTTGTTTAATTATTTTTTTATCTGATATATGATATTTATCTTGAGGCTCGACAGTCGACTAATTAAGATTCACATTAAAAAATTTTGCTTTACAAATAGATAAAATACTTTCTATCGAAGACGATTTCACAACCCTAACTCATTTTTTTTAATTTTTTAAAAATACTCTTCAATATACTTTCTTCGACGTTATGGAAATTGTTTTTGTTTAGCTGTGTGTGTGTTTGTGGATGTGATTATTAGGTTTTCATTTGAGCTGGATTTAACGTTTAAGTTTAACAGGTTGTGATTTGGTGATTGAGTTTCGATTTAACTGGTTTATTGCTTCGGTTTGAATTAGTGATATTTTAACCGGTAATTGCGATCTAGGTGTTATGGATTTTATGTGTAGTCTTTGCTTAGTTGCGTGTTTGTGGTAGAAAGTGGAGATATAACTATTGCTGCTGTTAGTGTGCGAATTAGGCTTTCATTTGAGTTAAATTTAATAGTAAGAGGTTATGATTTGGTGATTAAATTTCGATTTAGCTGTTTCTTTTTTTTTTTTTAAGGCTTTCATTTGAGTTGAATTTAATAGTAAGAGGTTATGATTTGGTGATTAAATTTTGATTTAGCTGTTTCTTTTTTTTAGGTTTCGGATTATGTTTCTTGTTTTGGATTAGTGATATGTTAAGCTTTAATTGTGATCTATTTGTTAATTATGAGTGACATGGAAACAATCTGTAGGCTTTGCTTAGTTGCGTGTTTACACGATTTAGGTATATTCAATGTGTATGCAGAACTTTTTCCCTTGTTTGAATCTGAATGCACAATTTCACAATTAAGATGCTACTGTTTTGTTGGTTTATATAATCACCTTTTTTCAGTCATATTGCTTCCAGGCCATAAGTTGAAAAGGGATGAGATTGTTACTGAACAGTTCTTTGTGTTATTGAGGGGACAAGCTGTTCCAGTATTGACTATGAACCAGGTATACGAGAAAAAAATGCTTATTTAGGAATGGTATTTATACCAACATTTAAGATGGCAGCAGAACTGTCTCCTAGCTAATCTGTATAATTTCACAATTAAGAGTCTGCGGTGTTGGTTGATTTAATCGCCTCTTTTAAGTCATATGGATTTCAAGCCACTATTTGAAAGACTATAAGATAGTTACTGAACAGGTCTTTATGTTATTGAGGGTTCATCCAAACCTAGTAGATGTTAAACTTCCTTGACTAGTTGGTGACTATTTCTTCAAAATTTGAACCCGTCAGTGATAATCCTGACTGACTCATTATTTTGATGAATTATTTCTTCGAACAGAAGAAAATTATGTAAACACTTACTCGAGATCTCACTTATCATATTTCTTTAGACAAAGACCCTATTTTTTCTCTTTTCGGATAATAAATCTTTCTCAGAACATGAAATGTGAATCAAACTCATGTTTGATAGAAATTGAGATAATGACTTCGCCCCTGGTAAAAGGGGACAACTTCATTAACTAGTAGTTGACATTGAGAAATAATTTTACAAAATTCTTGGTTGTGGTTGCAGGAGTAATAGAAGGGACATTTGAATTCTCCAGAATGTCTTTGCAACTACTAAATTACTTATACAACAATTTGAGTGGCTGTAAAAAAAGGGTAGCATATAACAAAGTCTTCATCACAAACTAGTTATTGTGTAGGGAAGAACAATAGAACAATATTGATTACCCAATCACATCAAGTTTGTCAAAGGCTAGCCACTAGTTGACCATGGCTAAATAATTATTTCTTTTTATTTTTAATAACTAACAGTTAAGTAGTATATAAGATAGATATCAACGTTGTATAGATAATGTATAAACATGTGTATATATTGCATAAATCGTGTATGAACATATATATATGATGTACGAATAATTATGTAGTGTATATGTAATATATCGATATTTGTATAAATAGATAAGTAATGTATAGATAATGCATCAATATAGTATAAATATGTATCAGTTATATCGATATTTATATAAATAGTTAAATAATTTATAGGTAATGTATCAATATTGTATAAATTATGTATAAATATGTATCAGTATCATATAAATGGTATATTACACACTCCAATTTTAAGAAAACAAGAATTTCTGAGAAACATTTTCATCAGAAATATGAAATTTTCAAAGAAGAAGAATTAATCGAAAGCATTTTTGACAAGTATGTCCAAGATTAGGTTTTTTTAATTAGTGATCCAATAATAATTTTTTGTTTGACAAGTCTGTCGAAGACTAACTACTATTTGACCATGGGTAAATAACTATTTTTTTTAATTGTTTAATGACCAATAGTTAGGTAGTGTATATGTAGAATATATTAACATTGTATAATTAGTGTATAAACATGTGTGCCTATTAAATAAATGGTGTATGAATTTGTATATATGATGTACAAATAATTATATAGTGTATATGTAATGTATCTATATTTGTATAAATGGTTAACTAGTGTATAGACAATGTTTCAATATTTGTATAACTTGTATATAAACTTGCATCAATATCGTATATGTTGTATATATATACATATATACAATGTACAAATAATTTTATGGTATATACATAATATATTGATATTTATTAGATTATCATTCGGTCTCGCCTTAATAAATAAAAAAATAATAAAATGATATAAATATTTTTTTTCCACAAAAAAGTGAAACAATTAGAAAAGACATTTTTTTTAAAAAAAAAATAAACAACAAAGAATTTTTTTTTTAATAGCGTTTTTTAATAGCATTATGATTCAATTAGGGATAAAACTATATATAGTGGCGAAGCCAGAACTTTCACTAAGAATTCAAAATTTGAAGAAACAAACATACGAACTAGCCTAAGGAAATTCAACATCTACTATATATACACATAAAAATTATTTTAATCATGTATAAATAATATAATTTTTATTTAAAAAAAATTGAAATGGACCCCTAATCATAAGATAGCTCCGTCCTGCCTCAGATCTCACTTATGCAACTGCAAGAAATATGTTATAGCTCAACTTCTTCAAGTACATATTAGAAAAAGACTAACTTTATCAAAATAGATAAAAGGCTAGGAAAATAATCCAAAAAATGCGAATTCGAATTTAGTCGAGCTTCAATATAAATATCGAACATCGAATAAAAAATAAAAAAGAAAACCTTTTTTTTTTAAGAAAAAACAGAAAGCACATTCACCATAAATTCAAAAATAAGTCTTGCAATTTCATCATAGAAAAAGTATAAGTACAAAGTAAGCAACACAAAAGTCATATATATGATGAAATAATTTATCTCATACTAACTTATCAAGAAATTAAGTACGTAAAAATAACATGCTGTCAACCAAATAACCCCTTAACAGGAAGAGATTTATATATGGTGAAAACTTATACTAAGAGGAAAAGAAATAAAAAAAATGAAAATTGAATAATAATGGTAGGAAAAGAACATCAAATCAATGTCTAACAAAAAAGTCCAAATTTATAGTACACTTCACTAACATTTATGGTATGTTGTCTTGGTCCTTTATCTAGTTCAAATACGAATTTAAAATTTAAAGATTATAAATATCATCGTATTTAATATTAAACTTGATGAAGTACATTAAGTCAATTCAATCCATTTTTGGCTAATTTTGATATATTAAAATTTTTTTAAAATATAAATATTAATAAAGAAATTAATTTGAGAATAAAAACTCTTAATAAAGTACAAAAACACTTTCGAGCAAGTCTATCAAAGAGAACATTCAAAGCTAAAGAGAGAAATGCACCACCAACTGCTAAGCCAACCTCCATTTCTGATATCTGCAAAGTTAAACACAAAATAATTTTGAGAAGAGCAATAAATATTTCTATCTTCACTTACTAAAAAGAAACTTTACTTCACATGTTGAATGCTAAGAGTAATTTGAAAAAACAAGAAGAATCAGTAATTGTTTTCTCTCTTTTGTAATTGGTCTATAATTATTACAACTGTAGTTTAGGAAGAAAAAATAATCAAAGTCGTCCTTTTTACTCGTATGACTCTTCACCCAATAACAAGACTTTGTCTTCGTAAAGGAAGTATACAAAAATAACCTTCAAAAACATACATTATGTACTAATAAACTGATATTATTTGTTTTATTTTTGTAAAAAGATGTATACACTGCTCCTATTTTAATGAAAGTTGTGTATAACTAGGTGAGTTTGGTCAAACCATGTGCTTTTTGCACGTGCACCACCATGTGCTCATCTACAAATTCATCTGCCTCTTTTTTTTTTTGTTTTTTTAAAACTTGTTTTCATCTGAATATCTATACATACTTTGTAATTTGATTAGTTTAAATTCTTTGTGTACTT
>DF359886.1:8546-24873 GCA_000787875.1 Solanum virginianum
CGAGAGGCCAGTGTAGATCAGTTCTTAAATATCCACCAAGAGAATATGAGCATGGGGGGAGTATAGCCATTAATTTAATTCCCTGGCTAGGTATGCTCCTAATGTACTTGCTACTATTGCAAATAAATTTCATTGATATGTGGATATGTTAGATTCATATCTGGTTAGAGACTGCACCATTGTTTCTTTGAATAAAGACATGGATATAGTGAGGACGCTAGCTTTTGCACAGAAACTGAAGGATGAGAGGTAAAGGAGAAGGACACAAGAGTTAGAAAGGGGGTAATCTGAGAGGGCCAGATCTATGGGGCAGTTTACACCACCCCAAGTTGAGCTTTGGCCTCGATTTTCTAACATATCACCTAGGCCATCATCCTCCAACTCTGCAGCTAGTGCTCCACCATAACTCCAAGGGTGTAGAAGTAATCAGTTTGGTTAAAGAAGTGAGGGAGAAAGGGCACGGACAATTGGATATTTGGCAAGCCAATGAATGACACCTAGATAGCCTTGCAAACAATATGGGAGAAATCATTTAGGTACATGTTGTGTTGGGAAAGATGCTTGTAATTGCTGTGGTATGCCAGGGCATGTGATGAAAGATTGCCCAAGGAGACATATGGGTGATATAACAGAGCCTACTAGGTCAGCTATTGCATCATCATCATTCATTCCTCTATTCGGTAGGGGTAAGAAAGCAGCTAAAGGTCATGGTAGTTAGAGGGGCAACTAGGTCTAGTGGAGTCCAGAATCGCACTTATGCTCTACGGAGTTAGCAAAATTTGGAAGTTGCACCTGAGGTGGTCATAGATACGTTGTCCATCTTTTCTCCCAATGTATATTCATTAATTAACCCTGGTTCTATACTATCATACATCACTCCACTAGTTGCTGGGAAGCTTAAGAGAGCACCTAAATTATTGAACAAACCATTTGAAGTGTTTATACCAACAGGTGAATTTATTATGGCTAGATAGGTTTATTATGACTGTGTAGTAACTATTTGTGACCGTGGTATATTGGCTAACCTTATTGAGTTAGAAATGGTGGAATTCAATGTTATAATGGGTATGAATTGGTTAGCTTCTTCCTATGCCACTATTGATTGCCAATTCATGAGACTGTACTTCCACTTTCCAAATGAGGCAGTTCTTAAATGGAAAGGCAATTTTGGGGCACCAAAGTATAAGGTTATCACTTATTTTAAGGCAAGGAAGATGAAATTCAAGGGATATATATGTCATTTAATTAGAGTGAGGGATATGGAGGCAGAATCACCAACTCTTCAATCTGTTCCAGTAGTGAATAAATTTTTTGATGTGTTCCCTAAAGATCTTCCATATTTACCTCTACAACAAGAAGTAGATTTTTGTATTGACTTACTTCTAGGCACTCAACCTATTTCCATCCCTCCATATAGGATGGCCCCAATAGAATTGCGTGAATTAAAGGGAGTAGTTAAAAAACTTATTAGAGAAGGATTTTATAAGACCTAGAGTGTCCCCTTGGGGTGTACCAGTGTTATTTTTATGTAAAAAGGATTACAACTTGAGAATGTGTATCGACTATCAACAATTGAATAGGGTGACGATTAAGAAAAAATATTCCCTCCCTAGGATTGACAATTTATTTGATCAGTTCCAGGGTGCCAAGTTCTTTTCAAAAATTGATTTGAGGAAAGGTTATCACCATGTAAGGGTGAAGGAGAATGATATACCTAAGACAACTTTCAAGACACACTATGGTCACTTTGAATTTCTTATTATATCATTTGGGCTAACAAATGCACCAGTAGTTTTTATGGATTTGATGAACAACATATTCAAGCCATTCTTGGATATGTTCGTGATAGTATTTATAGATGAAATTTTGGAATATTCAAGATGAGAAGAGGACCACCTAAATCACTTACATTAATTATTATAAGTTCTTCAAGATCAGGAAGCATACGCCATGTTTTCCAAATAAGAATTTAGGTTACAATCAGTAGCATTCTTGGGTTATATTGTATCTGATGAAGGAATAAGGATTGATTCACAAAAGATAGAAGCCGTGAAAGATTGGCAAAGGCAAACAACACCCGCGGAAGTTCGGGGCTTCCTATAGTTGGTGGACTATTATAGAAGGTTTGTTAAAGGTTTTTCTTCTATTTTTGTACCTCTAACAAAGTTGACACATAAGGCAATTAAGTTCCACTAGAATTATGCATGTGAAATGAGCTTCTAAGAGTTGAAAAACAGGTAACTTCTGCAGCTGTGCTAGTGCTTCCAGAAGGCATAAAGGGGTATGCTATGTGTTGTGATGCTTCAAAGGTTAGCTTAGCGTGTGCACCAACACAACATGGTAGGATAATTGCTTATGCCTCTAGACAACTATGACCACATAAAAAAACTACCAAACATATAATCTTGAGTGAGAAGCGGTTGTGTTCGCTCTAAAAATGTGGCGCCACTATTTTTATGGGGTTCGCGTTGATATATATACCGATCATAAGAGTTTGCAGTACATTTTTAAATAGAAAGGCCTAAATTTAAGGCAACAGAGATGGCTAGATCTAATAAAGGATTATAATATTGATATACTATACCATCTAGGGAGGGCAAATGTGGTAACCGATGCTCTGAGTCATAAGGAAATCATGAATTTCATTGATCAGACCATGATAGGTCAAGGAATGGCTAAGGATCTGCATCTACTAGCTAGTTTTGGAGTTCGCCTTCTCGAAACTCCACAGGAAGGAATGGATGTGCATAATGCTAAAGAGTCTTCATTAGTAATGGAGGTGAAAGCAGTTCGATAATCCTGTTCTACGATGACTTAAGGAAAAGATGAGCCAGGGTATAATCAAAGGCTTTAATCTTACAACAAATGGAGTACTTTGTTATCAAAATGGATTATGCGTGCCTGATATTAATGGACTAAGAGGGAAGATAATGGAAGAAGACCATCATTCAAGATATTCCATCCTTCTAGGATCAACTAAGATGTATCATGACCTGAAGAGAATATTTTGGTGGGAAGGCATGAAAAAGGACCTTGCAGAATTTGTGGCTCAATGTCTGAATTACAAACAAGTCAAAATAGAGTAACAAAAATTGAGAGGTTATATACAATGCATAGAGCTTCCAACCTCTTTATTTCTCAACCTCTTCACTCTAACCTTATTGAGTTAGAAATGGTGGAATTCAATGTTATAATGGGTATGAATTGGTTAGCTTCTTCCTATGCCACTATTGATTGCACTTGTCTATCCAAAATTTCCACTGGGACCTCCTCATAGGTCAAATTATCCTCTACAACACCCACAACATCCAAGGGCACTATAGCACTACGGTCACCCACACGCTTTTCAACATGGACACATAGAAGACTGGATGAACCATATTTATCTCCATAGGCAAATCCAACTCATATGCAACCTTAACCACTCTCCTTAATAATTTATAAGGACTCACAAACCATGGGCTTAATATCCCTTTCTTGCTAAACTGGACCACACCTTTCATGGGTGAGACTTTTAAATAAACCGAATCACCAACCTTAAACTTAAGATCTCTTCTCCTCACATTGCAGTATGACTTTTGTCTACGTCAGGATATTTTTAATGTTTCCCTTATCAATCTCACCTTATCTAAGGCCTCGATGACCAAATCCGGACCTAGAAAAGCCATCTCCCACACTTCAAACCACCCAACTGGGGATCTACAATACCTACCATATAAAGTTTCAAAGGGAGACATACCAATGCTTGAGTGGTAGTAATTGTTGTAAGCAAACTCAATAAGTGGAGGATGTTCATTCCAACTAACCTTAAACTCCAAAAACACAAGCTAAGCATATCCTCAAGAGTTTGGATAGTCCTCTTGGCTTTACCATCCATTTGAGGGAGAAAAGCCCTGCTAAGCTTAACCATGGTACCTAGACCTCTTTGGAAGGACCTTTAAAAGTAAGAAGTGAATTGAGCACCACGATCCGAAATGATAGACAAAGGCAACCCATGCAATCTAACTAAATCATGGATTTACAACTTGGCATAATCTTCGGCACCATAAGTGGTGTTGACCGGTAGAAAATGAGCTAACTATGTCATTCTATCCACTATAACCCAAATAGAGTCAAAGTGTTTCCTAGTCTTAGGCAACCCAACCACAAAATCCATGTTGATCTCTTCCTATTTCCAAGTAGGAATTTCTATGACTTGGGCTAGGCCACCCGGCTTTTGATGTTGGGCTTTCACTAGTTGGCCATTGTGACATTTGGATAAGAACATGGCAATATCTCTCTTCATATCACCCCACTAATACACCTCCCTCATTTCTCTATACATCTTTGTAGAATCGGGGTGAATAGAATTAGATGGGTTATCGGTCTCCTTCAAGATCAATTCCCTTAAGTCATCAACATTAGATAGACATAACCTATGTTGGCACCTAAGGGCAGCATCTCCCCTTTGGTAGAAAACCTCCACTTTACCATCTTTCACCAAGGCCTCCAACTCTAACCAAACAGGTTCAAGATCTTGTTTTGACTTTACTTCCTCAATCAAAGAAGATTTAGAACCATAAAGAATCACTACACCACCATTTTTAACTTCATCCAACCTAACCCCAATCTATCCAACTGGTGAATTTCTCTAGCCAACTCACACCCTCATCAATATGAGTGAGACTACCCATGGACACTCTACTTAGAGCATCGGCCACAACATTAGCTTTGCTGAGATAATAATGCACACTAATATCATAATCTTTCAGGATCTCTAAGCACCTTCTTTGTCTCAATTTAAGATTTTTTGAGGTGAACACATATTGGAGACTCTTGTGGTCGGCAAACACATCAACATGAACCCCATACAAGTAATGATGCCAAATCTTCAAAGCAAACACCATGGCTACCAATTCAAGATCATGGGTGGGTAATTCTACCTATGCAGCTTAAGTTGTCTAGAGGCATATGCTATCACCTTTCCATTTCACATCAAAACACATTCCAATCAAATTCTTGATGCATTACAATACACCACAAACCCTTCCAACCCTTGTGATATAGCCAAGATAGGAGCGAAGACAAGCTTCTCTTTCAAGGTTAGAAAACTCTTTTCATATTCATTTGTCCACATTAATTTTGCCTTCTTTTGAGTCAACTTTGTCATAGGGGAAGCAATAGAAGAAAAGACATTCACAAACCTTCGGTACTTACCTGCCAAACCCAAGAAACTCCTAATAACCGATGGAGTCAAGGGTCTAGGCCAATTTCTAATCACCTCCGTCTTCATCAAATCCACTTAATGCCATAACCTGACACCATATGCCCTAGAAAAGTAACCTCTTTCAACCAAAATTCACATTTTTCATATTTAGCAAACAACTTCTCCTCTCTCAAGATTTGCAACAACACCCTCAAGTGATTCGCATGCTCTTCCTCACTCCTTGAATAAATTAATAGATCATCAATAAAAATAACCATAAATATTTTAAGGTAGGGTTTACTGACCCTATTCATAAGATCCATAAATATAGCTGGTGCATTAGTCAACCCAATGGACCTAAACACAAAATCAATGTGCCTATACCTAGTCCAAAAAGCCATCTTAGGAATATCATACTCCTTCACATTCACTTGTTGGTATCTAGATCCAAGATCAATCTTAGAAAACTGACTAGCCCTTTGTAGTTGATTAACAAGGTCATCAATCCTTGGTAGGTGGTTCTGATTTTTTATGGTAACCCTATTAAGATGCCGATAATCAATGCAGATTCTAAGAGAACTATCCTTTTTTTCACAAATAACACTAGTGCACTACAAGGTGACTTACTACGCCTTATGAAACCATTTTCCAACAAATCTCTCAATTGATCCTTCAACTCCTTTAATTCTGCTAGGGCCATATGCTAAGGAGGAACAAAAATGGGTTGAGTATCATGAAAGAGGTCTCTACCAAAGTCTATTTCCCTTTTGGGAGGAACATCGGTAAGCTCATCGAGAAAGACATTAATAAACTCATTAACAACCAGAATCGACTCAATAGGAAGGACTTTTGACTCAACATCCCTAACCCTCACAACATGATAAAGGCAACCCTTAGAAATCAACTTTTGGGCCTTAAGACAAGAAATGAATCTACCCTTGACTACCACATCAGACTTTCCCATTCAAGGACTAGCTTATTAGGGAATTCGAGTTTAACCCTAGGGATTTTACAATCAACAGTAGCATAATATGCATGCAACCAATCTATCTAAAGAATGATATCAAAATTCACCATGTCTAATTCAACAAAATCACAAGGCACGACTTTATGTAATATGGACACTAGACAATTTCTATAGACTCTTCTAGAAATAATAGACTCACCAATAGGGGTAGTGACATCATATGGTTCACACAATAATTTGGGACTCACATGAAGCTTTTTGGCAACAAAGGAAGTACTAAAAGAAAGAGTTGCACCCGGATCTATCAATGCATACACATCAAAATAAAAAACATTTAACATACTGATGATGATATCGGGCACGTCATCCACCCCTTGCCTTCTTTAAAGAGCATAAAATGTATTTTGCCTTAGAGTGTCACCCCCTTGTTGGCCTCCCTTCGCCCTTGGACCCATATTAGCAACTTGGCCTTGTAGACGATCATCTCTACCTTTTTTTTGAGCATGTGGACAATTAATAACCTTGTGACCCACTTCACTACAACTAAAGCAAGCATTAGAGTTCCTCAAGCATGGGCCACTAGGGTTTCTACTACATCTTTGGCACTTAGGGTGAGTCATCCCACCATTACCTTCTTGAAATCTTGGATTATCATTAGTAAATCTCTTATTAGGGTCATTGGAAGACTCTTGGCCTTAGAACTTGTGGCATTGAGGAAACCATCCACCCTCGGAACTTTGGAAACCACCTTCTAAATGAGCCCTCTTGGACTCACCACTTCTTCTTTTTCTAATCTTTTCCCTCTATAGTTGTTAGGAATATGACACGAGATGAGACAAATCCATATCACCCACTAGCATGGCAGTATGACACTCCTCATTAACCAAGTCAGACACTCGCAACATAAATTTTTTCATCCTTGACCTAGGTTCGACAAACAATTGTTTAGCATACTTGGAGAGCTTGTTGAACTTGAGGGCATACTCCTTCACACTCATGCAACCTTGCATAAGGTTCATAAAATCCATTATCTTAGCCTCCCTTAGCTCATTAGGAAAGAACCAATTGAGGAATATGGCTTTGAACTCCTCCCAAGGAATAACATCATCATCCCCCCTCTCCAATATTCATAGGGTGAACCAAATATAGGCCACACCTTTGAGTTTTTAGGCTGCTAACTCCATTTTATCTTCCAAATTGGCCCCACTGGTAGATAGCACTTTGTATACCTCATCGATGAACTCTTGGGGAGCCTCTTCCTGCTTAGATCTATAGAACTTCAGTGGATTCATTCATGTGAAATCCCATACCCTTGAGGCCGGAGTAGGAGCATGAGGGGCTTGGGCCCTTGGTTTATTTGGTTGGTCATAGCACGGGCCAACATTGTGATAACATCTCGAAACTCTTCTTAGGCTATCCCTCCATCTTGAGGAGCTTGAGAACTAGGACGGGCTGGTTGCTCCTCGAGAGTATAGGCTCTCCTTAGTCTTCCCCTTAGAATTGGCATGATCTAGAAGGAAAAAAGAGCATTCATTAGGGGAAAAGCATTATAGTTACACCTAAAGCATGATATTGGCCATTAAGAAGTAAAACATTTCCTAAAATACCCCATAGACTCCCATTCATAGTTGTGGCGTGCTTCACAACTATGAATAAAACTATAATCAACGCGATCTATTTGATTTCTAAGGATCATTAATAACCTAATGCTTTGATACCAAGTTTTTCATGACCCAAGCTAAGGGCCTAGATGTGACACGACAAATAGGAACGCGAAGGGACCCCAAACAAGCCTCTTAGCATATCAATCACACATCTTTGGTCAAGGAAGCAAAATAAACCACAACAAGAGATGTAATAACAAGAGAAGCGGGACTAAGGAAAATCTTGATATTCATAAAAGCATAAAAGATCAAGCTCGTAGCATAAGTACACCATAATATCCAACGACACCTCTAGGTTGGAATGGAGCGAGGGCCAAGATACTTCCCGGGATCACCGTCACAATAACTAGTGTTCAAGATAATGAAGTCTAAAAATAGCAAGAGTAATATAAATAGTGTCCTCGAACTTGAGCACTTACCAATACGTATCTCCAAAGTATAAAACTAGCCACATGGAGGATGATAAAAAGGAGCTTTCGTCCCTACATGGTAATATCATGTAGGCATAGCATATATATTAGTATGTTAAAATTTACTAAGTATGCAGGATGCAATGCAACAGAACATAAGCCAACGCAGTCGAAATGCATAATCATAAACAATTGACATATAATCTCAATATGGCATGCATGATCAATGCTCATAACAAAATATGCTTGTAAATCATTCGTTTTGCAAAATATATATAACATAAATATGTGGGAAGTGAACTCAACCAACATAGATCAAATAACTACAACTTGGACTCCAAGGCTGACATCCCCTCGATTAAAGTGATCGGGCATGACACTCCCCGGGTAAGTATGGTCTACTTGATAAGCCAAACCAAACATGATAACATGAAGTAGATGGTTCCACTTGTATAGCAAGGTTAATAATCATATATAATGGTGGCATGTAGTTTAGAGACTAAAGACTTTTTATATAAGGACCCCTTAAGTCGAGCCCCCCATCTTAAGCCTCAATCGGTGCTAAGTCCAATCCCATGGAATACTTGAAATAATCATACTTTAATTATAACATAAATAGCTTGTAAGAACATGAGTTGAGTAGCTCATAAACATGTTTTTCCTCTAGTAGTAAGCCTAACTTGCTCATGAGAGTAGATCATAATCATACATGAACCCTTCTTTAACATGAATGGCTAACAACAGGTAAAAATCTTAAACTAGGGCATAAAATCATACATAGTTTTTGTGAATTCAATACATACTTGAAAGCCCTTAATCATCATGAAGTCACTTGACTTGAAAATCATGTAATTGATCATAAATAACTTGACAATTCTAGACTTGATATTTTATCAAACACATGATGGTTTCTTGATACTTATTCAAAATTATCCAATTCAAGAGTGAAATAAGATGATGAAACTTAATTCAAATCAACCCACCATCAAGTAGTAAAATTTTCATGTGTTCGAAATCATGTAATTCCAAAGTGAAATAAGATGAATAGGCTCAATGCAAATCAACACACCAATATAGCAGTAAAACCCTCATGTAGCGTACCTTGAAATCCATCACAAAAGCTCATAATAGTTCATAATTTCATAGCTCAAAACATGCATATTCTTAATAGACATAATCAATTCATGGAATAAACTTGAAAGAGATATGCATGCATAATCAATCTATACTTGATAAAACCCCAACATAATTTATGTTCATAATCCATCAATTCATGGTATAAGCTTGAAATAGATAGTCATGTATAATCAATCAATATTTCATAAAACCCCAACATAATTTATGTTCATAATCCATAATAAGAGATGCCCATAGATAATAAAACTTGAAAACATTTAATTTTTATAAAAAGGGAAGGTTGGGCTCCATGGGTGAAAGGACCTAATAGATGAAACTCACATACCTTGAACCGTGAATTCTTTGAGGTATACTTGAAGTAGTCTTAGAGCTTGAAATGAATTCTTGGGTTCCAAAGTTGAGCTTGAGATCCTTAGATTTGAATGAAAGAATTGATAGAGTCTTAAAAGGGTTTGAGAGAGGGTTTTGTAAGTTATAGAATTGAGAAATGGCTAAGTATGGGTGATTTCACACTTAAATAGGCATGGGGCTATGACCCCAATGCCCTTAGGTACATAAGAAAAACTAAAAAAATATTATGCTGGTTCGTGTCTAGTCCACGATACAGACCAAACGTGAAGGAGAAATTACATCGCTTCGTACCCAGGCCGCGTTGCACTTGGGGCGCGGATGCTTTATGGAAATTAGATATTTGTGAAATTTATTTTTTGGTATGGATCATCTAAAAACTAGGTTATACCCACTTCCCACTCAATTTTCCCCCTGATTGAGAATATGAAGTCAAATTTTCAATATTACGTAAAGATTTTGAGATATATAGAAATTACGATTATGGACATTCTAAAACACATATTAGAGAATTTCAGAGGGACCTCAAAGCCAACTTTACAATCAAGAATTACAAAATCCATTGGGAATATGAACTTATACACTTTCACCTAACACATCATAGAGTATTCCCTCCGGTTTCTTGATTGTTTTATCCACCGTCAATAACCTTATTCTCATAGGAGTAGGAGAACATAAGTCAAGCTTTTTAAACATGGCAAGAGGCATCAAATTGATATCTGCTACCAAATCACGCAATACTCTTGCAAACTCCATATCACTGATGGTACAAGTGATGGTAAATGCACTGGGATCTTCCCTTTTCTGCACCAAAGATTTGGTTGTAATGGCACTAAAATATTGGAGCTCTTGTGAAAGCTCTTGGCTCACTGTGCACTTTTTAGTTACCAAATCTTTGATACATCTAACATACTCAGGCATTTTCTCTAATGCTTTACTAAGAGGAATGTTGATGGAGAATTGCTTCAACAAGGAGAGGAAATGTTTGAATTTACCATCCTCCTCCTTTTGCTTGAGTCTTTATGGGAAGGGAGAAGGAGGCCTTATGGCCTTGTACTTCTCTATCTCCCTAGATACTTCACTGCTCACCCCATCCTTATTGCCTTCATCTCTTTCATTCACACTTTCTTTCCTTCAAGATCAAGTCGGGCTCCGATTCCTATATGGTAGCTTCATATAGGCATAGAGTATGGGTTAGTACATTTGAATATACTAAGTATGTAGGATGTATTGCATTAAAAGATAGGAAACATAGGCAAAATAAAATATCATAAGCAATGGATAGTATAACAACAATATGACATGTATGAATGATGCTTAAAGTGAAACATACTTATGTAGAACATATTACACATGTATTAAGAGACCTCTTGATGGTTGTCACACCCTACCATCTATGGTTGTCAAGGTATCAACCCTAAATTGGTTGATTGACATCACACCCTCTATAATAGTGGTCAAGGTATCAACCCCTTAACATGTTTGATGGACATCACACCCTCCACTGTAGTGGTCAAGGTATCAAACCCTTAACATGGTTGATGGACATCACAACCTCTATCATAGTCATCAAGGTATCAACCCCTCAACATGGTTAATGGACATCATACCCTCCATTATAGTGGTGAAGGTATCAACCACTTATCATGGTTGATGGTTGTCTTAGCCTACCATCCATGGTGATTGAGATATCAACCTCTCAATTGGTTTATCGTTGTCTTAACCTACCATCCATGGTGATTGAGGCATCACCTCCTCAATTAGGTAAGGTCAAATAACAATACTATAAGTACTTCTCATGCAGACAACTCATATAAACATTTATTTCATTATCATAAAGTTACTTAACTCACAAGACATGTATTGTACCTTCAATGACTCAAGAATCCATAATTGAATATTTTATCAAACACTTGGTGGGTGTATTATTCTTGTATAAAATCATACAATTTAAAAGTGAAATCATATGAGAATTTCTAATGTAAATCAACCCACCAATACTTGGTAAAACCCTTATGTAAAATATATTGAAAACCCCATCAAATATTAAGAGAGATCATAGTTCTATAGCTTAAAACATGCATAATCATAATAGCCAAATCATCTCATGGTATAGAATTAAAATGATTAAACATGTGTTTTCAATCACACTTTCACGAAATCCCAATATAGTATATGATCATAATTATTAATAAATAATAACCATAAGCAACACAACTTGGAAACATGTAATTTTCATACAAATGAAAGATTGGGCACCATGGGTGAAAAGACCCAATGGTTGAAACACATATAGCTTAGACCTTGAGTCTCTTGAAATTGAGTTGGGAAAGAATGGATCTCAAAATGGAGTCTTGAAACCCAAACTTGTTCTTGAGTTTCCTTGAATTTGTATTGGGATCTTGGTAGAGGCTTTTGAGAGGATTTAAGAGTGTATTCAAGTTGATAATAATGAGTTTGATCCTTTGGAATAGGGTTTAAGTCTTTTGGGGAGGTTAAGATAGCATTGGAAGGCTAAAACGGTTATTAGAATGAATTAAATTCACGAAAATACCATTAGTGAATGGATAGAAAAATTGGCAAAGTGATGCCCCACTAAAGGCCTCACGGCTCGTGTGGCACTCCACGGGTCGTATGGAGTGCCCGTGAAGTGAGACTTGGTCAAAAATTGGAAGTTGGAACACTTAGAAAAATTCATGTCTCGTCACCCAAACAGGGACCTCCACAAGCTGTATGAAGCTACACGGTCCGTGTAAAGGTCTGTTGGACCACAGTTGGTGAAACAAATATTGCTAGAGCCCCATGTCATAGGCCACAACTTGTGAGACATGCCACAGCCCATGTGGATGGTCGTGGCACAACACTTGGACAAAACCTCCTTCATGCACACTAAGCATCACTTCCATACAACCCACGGCTAGCCACACGGTCAGCAGTAACCCAAAGGGCCCATACCATTGGCCGAGTCATATTTCTTAGCCCAATAATGGCCTTTTCTGGCTCAAGGCAGCCCAAATGGCCCGTCCAAAGTCTCATTGCCCGTCAAGGTGCCCGTGTAGTTCATTGTATGGGAGAGCCTCATGAAAATAGTCATAACTCCTTAATCTGAACTTGAAATGAGGTGAAACCAAGTGAATTGGAAAGCTAACTCAAAGTGCATTGATTTGACATTTAGAAGGTCATCTTGTTCCAAGTGTGCTAAAAGTTATACTCACTTAAAGTTGATTCTTGCATAAACCAAAGCCCAAAACTCAACTCATAGGGAAGTCTTGAACTCGTCTAAGTACTAGAAGTCTTCCATAACCCTAATACATTATCAGTTGAACAAATGAGGATTGGAACATGGATATATAAGAGCATGGAGGTACCGGGTGTTATATGTGAAATTAAAGATGAAGAGGGGAAATCATGATACTATTTCTTAGAAGGCATTCAAAGTTGTCTTCCTCGATCAATTCTTCCCTATTGCATTGAGAGAGGCTAAATGATTGAGTTCATGAACCTTAAGCAAATATCGATGCGTGTGAGAGAGTATGCTCTTATGTTCAAACATGCTTTCAAAGTATGCTCAACATTTGGTGGTGGACCCTAGGTAAAGGATGAACAAGTGTGTGTTGGGGATGTCCGACTTGGTAAATAAAGAGTGTTGTACCTTGATGCTTGTAGAAGATATGGATTCGTCATGGCTCATGACCTTTGCTGAATAACTTTAGGGGTAAAAACTTAGGATGAAGAGAAGTAGGGAGTCCAAGAGGGCTCAATTTGAGGGTGATAGGTTTCAACAAGATCTCGGGTTTCAATTTCAAGGATCCTCTAATGCTACAAACAAGAGGGTTGCCAAGGATGGGATACCTCACTCAAGGCTCTAAGAAGAGGGTGGCTCATCCTAGATTCCCAAAATATGGGAGGAAATATGGTGGCATATGTTGGAGGAACACTAGTGTATGCTTTGGGTATGGTGAGATGGGCCACAAAATTCTGGATTGTCCATATGCTCACAATAAAGGTAAAGATGGCTGACCATAAAAGCAGGGTGGTCATATTGATCAAGAGGCTTAAGGTGGCCAAGGGAGTGCTCCAAGACATAATTGGTTCTATGCTCTTCAAAGGAGGCTAAAAGGGGATGGGGTGCCTGATGATGTTACCATTATATTAAGGGTTTTCTTAAGTTGGTTGTGCATGCTTTAATAATTCTGGGAGTCACTATTTCTTTCATTATTTCCTTATGCTAATAAGTTTTATGTGTGTGTCCCAAATAGTTATGTGAGTCCTTTCGATTTCTACCCCCCATTAATGAGTCTATTATGGCTAGCAGGTCCATAGGAAGATTGCCCCATATCATTATTGCATAAAGGGTAATTTTGTGATATTGTTGAACTTGGCATAGTAGTCTAAGTTTCTCTTTAGGGTGGTTGGGTTACATGCATATCATGTTTCCATTGGTTGTAGAATTCATAGATTTAAATTTAAATTTCCTAATGAGTTTGCACTTGAGTGGGAAGGTTGTTTGGTAAGTAAGGGTAGATTCATTTCTCATCTTAAGTCCAAAATTGATCTTTGAGTGTTACATTTATCATCTTTTAAGGGGTTAGGGATGTTGAGTCAGTTCTGGTAATTAATGAGTTTCTTGGTGTCTTTTTTGATATTTTTGAATTTTTGGTAATATCTTTTGGTTGACCTATGCCTCGACTATGTTTGTGGATCTCATCAATAGGGTCTTTAAACCCTACCTTGGTATATGTTTGGTAGTTTGTGAATGGTATATTGATTTATTTCTAGAATGAAGAAGAGCTTGTGAGTCACTTGAGAGCGGCGTTACAAATTATGAGGGATGAGAGATTTCTTTCTAAATGTATTAACTGTGAATTGTGGGCATCAAGAAGGTGTTTAAAGAAGTCCACTGGTTGGATGATGTTATGAATGGTAGTTTAGTGGTTTTGATGGTTCCGAATCTTATTTGGTGGAAGAGGCCAAGTTAGGGCAAGACTATGGCTTCGCCTTGCTAGAGTGTAATATTTTTGTGGAAGGTGGTGAAATGAAGGTTTTCTCCCAAGGGGGAGATGGTGTTCTTAGGTACTAGGGTAGGCTATGTGCGCTTGTGTTGATGATCGGGTTCCATAAAAGTTCCACCCATGAAGGGGTGATCCGCTGTGGCAAGAAAGGGGATTGAACCTAAGGTTTATCGATCCTTATAGCGTGTTGAAGAGGATTGGTAAAGGTTTTTATGAATTGGAATTTGCATATGGGAATAGATAGAGTTCGTCTAGTCCTTCATGTATCTATGTTGAGGGGATGTGTTGGTGGCCCAAGTGTTATAGGACTCTTTTAGGTTGTGGATGTTGTGGAGGATAGTTTGACCTAAGAGAGGGTCCCCGTGGAGGTGTTGTGTAGACATATAAATAGGTTGACAATCATAGGTATAGCCCCCATTAAGGTTCTTTGGGACTATCAATTAGTTGAAAGTGCCATTTCGGAAGCCGGAGCGGGTATGAAGAAGTGACAGTCGTACCTCTTTCATTATATTCAAGCTTAAACTAAGCCCTTATATGATTTCAACTCTTATATTTCAGCCAATACTCCATTTTGGTCCTGCCTCTTCGATTATACTCAAGCCTAAGGTACTAATCCAAGTCCCCTACATGAGTTGAAGTCTTAAGTTTCAGCCCTCATGTCATTTGCATACATTCATGTTTAAATTGACAAGTTCATGGTGATTTTTACACTTATGATGAGATTTTTGAAATGATGTTTAAATACATTATTGCATTCTTATGTGGGCTGAAATTATCTTTCTTACTTGTCTTATATACGCTTCTTTGACATTGGGGGAGGAATGTTACCAAGGGGGAGATGTTGAAACGACCCAAAAAAGTGCCCCAAAATGTGCCTCGAAAATACCCATAATCTTAATTTCCATATATCTCAAAATCCGTGCGTGATATCAAAAATTCGACTTTATATTTGTGACCAGGGCACAAAATTGAGTGGAAAAAGGGTATAACACTGATTTTAGACCAGTCATAGTAAAAGTTTGATTTCTAAAAATTTACAAAACCAATGAGGGTCCACGCCTCTGGCGCGACGCAGCCATGGCGAGGACCAGTGTTATTTGTTGCCATTTTTTTATTGTTCCAATCCAAGGTCTTGGGGTCTTGGACCTAAGACTTCCGATGCATAAAAATACCTACACTTAGTTATTGTTCAACCCCATATCATTCAAGAAATTCCCCAAAACCCTCTCTAACAATTAGCCAAATATTTTACCCAATTCAAGTGTCCCAAACTCACTTTTGGATCTTAAGGAATTCATTCCACCTTCAAGTTCTCATTCAAATCTTCATCAAGAAAATCTCCAAAGTTGAGGTATGTCGGTTTCAACAATTGGGTCCTTTTGCCCATAGTGCAAACCTTCCTTTTTGAGTAAATTTCACGATTTTAAGTTGATTTGTCTATGGACATTTCTTATTATGAAATGATTATGAACTAGGTTTCATAAAAGTGTGATTGTTTAAGCATGTTGTCAGCTTTGAATCTATGTTCTATTATAGGGTTTGATGAAGGGTTTCAATGTATATTGTATGAGGGTATTACCAAGTGTTGGTGGGTTGATTTACAT
>DF359886.1:24948-67070 GCA_000787875.1 Solanum virginianum
CGTGACAACATTTGAAAAGTATCTATAGTGTTGCAAGTTGACCACACCTTGTATGATCCTTTGATGTGATGGTTTGATGAGCTATTATGTACTCCCACCTAAAAGATTATATCATAAGGTACAGATAATCTACTAAAAAGGTAATACCGTAAGTTAAAGTAACCCATAGTTCCTACCTAAAAGATTATATCATAAAGTAGGGATAATCTACCGAAAAGACCACACCATAACGTAGAGTAACCTATAATTCCTACTTAAAAGATTGTATCATAAAGTAGGTATAATTTACCGAAAAGGGCATACCATATGGTAGAGTAACTCATGGTTTCTACTTTTATATCATTAGGTAGGGATAACCTATTGAAAAGGACATGTCGTAAGGTAGGATCTCTCTTACAGATGAGATTGTATTGCAAGGTAAGTGCACCGCATATTCTTACCGAAGAGATTATGTCATAAGGTAAGGATACCTATTGACATCTACCTATGAGGCCATATCGTAAGGTAGGATCAATCATGACTCTTACAAAAAGGATTATATCATAAGGTACGAGGCATCTCATACTACCTACACTTAAGGCTACGTCATAAAGCAGGGATATTGGCAACACTCTCCAAAAAGGCTATACCGTAACGTGAGTGGGTAACTACATGACCATTCTCATGCATGCTTGTGTATGGCTGGGTACATATATTCCCTATTGAGATTATGTTCATTGATTATGATTTAAAAGCATGTTTTAGTCAAAGCATTGATCATGCATGTCATATTGATATTATGTTATCTATAAACTATGATTATGCATCTTGACTATATATGGTTTACGATTATTGTTGCATTGCATCTCACATACTTAGTACATTCCAATGTACTAACGCAGTACATTCCAATATACTAACGCATACTCAATGCCTACATGATATTTCTATGTAAAAACTTGAGAATCTTTGGATCATCCTCCTCGTGGCTAGTTCGATGCTTTGAAGATAAGCTTTGGTGAGTCCTCAAGTCCGAGGACACTAGCTATGCTACTCTTACTTATGTTATCTCTTTTTGTTGAACTCTTGATACTATAAGGGTGAACCCAGAAAGTATCTCGGCCCCCGCCTATCTATGCTAGATGTGTTGTTGGAACAAGTGATGTAACTATGCTATGATCTTGACTTTTAAATGTTTTATGGTTATCAAAGACTTTCCTTAGTCCCATTTTCCCTATTTATATCTCTTGTTGATTATTATTTTGCTTTCGCGACCAAAGATATGTGATTGATATGCTAAGAGGCTTGTTTGGGGTTCCTTCGAGTTCTCCATTCGTCGTGTCACATCTAGGCCTTGGGCTTGGGTTGTGACACAATGCATAAATAAGGATAGGTACAACCTTCCCTATGCACATAGTTATATTAGCTAAGTGCGTATCGATGAGGATGGGCACAACCCTCCATTTAAACAATGTATAGATAAGGTAAGGTATTACCTTTCATATATAAAGTCATGTCTCGAGCTAGTGTGTATTGATTTACACAATTTCGGCAAGGAGTGACTCATTGGGTGCTAGTATATATGGGTTGTGGATACTCTATAGTTTTCATGTGACATATTGTGCAGGTTAGGAATCTTGCTTTCATATTGCATGCTTGCATATTAGTACATTCAAATGTACTAACACATACTTTTACCTATATGATCTAACTATGTAGGGACTGGAGATTACTTCATCCATTGTCTGACAGCTAGAATGGATTTGAGAAAGTGTTGTGGTGGAGTCCTATCTTCCAAAGATAAGCCACCATCTATCCATGTTATGTTGCTTCTATTTTCTTATTTACTTTGAGGGTGATCCTGTGACATGTCTTGGCCCCTGTCTTATGTTATGACTAGAGGCATTGTTGGATATCTTGTAGACTTTTGTCGGATCTATATGTTATGTGTTGTATTTAGAGCCTATGATTATGGTTATCTATTGGATATGGCTATTATGGATTGACTACAAAAGTTATGATAAGTATGTATATTTTGATGTGGAAATGTGGAAGATCCTAAGTCCTGCATTGCCCCATAGAGTGAGTTATACTTACCCATCCTTTAGTTCTTATGTGCTATGTACTATGTGAATCCATATTAATCCTATATCCCTATGACATCCCTAAAGAATGAGTCCTATTTTCCCATCTCGTAGAACTATGTGTTTACTATTTATATATAAGTTTCCAAATCGATGATGTGAATATGGATACTTGAGTCTTGTTTGGGAATTCTCGTGATCCCATTCGACATGTCACTCCTAGACCGCTAGGACTAGGTCGTGACAACATTTTAGGTATATTTTTCTGGCAATCACCCCTATTTCTACATATTCCAATGCTGTTGGTCTAGGATTTTATTGAGGACACTGAGTTCGGGGGATCCAGGAGCACATGCGTCTTCCTTTGAGGGAGCACCGACAGCTCTGGCTTCATCATAGACTCCTTCTTTTAATGGCCATCTTTTGCTTTCAGACTTTTTCCTTGTACTGTAGTATTATGCATCTATAGGTTTTATATCATATTTTGATTTTATCTTATATGTATATCAGTATGTATTTAAGTTTATCGTAGCTTTGTACAGTTGACTTCCAGGTTCTGAGTAGATTTTAGTTCTTTATATTATTATGTTGGTCTTGGGCTTGACTAGAAGCTAGGATTGATAACTTGGAGATTTGGATGATTGGCTTACCTATTGGTGGGTGTTGACAGGCGCCAACATGACTGGGACCTGGTCGTGATATATGTGTCCAGATATTAAAAATCAATGCACCTCAAACACAAATGGACAATCAAGGTGAATTGCTACTGAAACATATGTACCTAATCTTTTCAGGTTCTATTATTTTGTGACCTAATGTAATGTTATGTAGCTATTGGAAGATCTTATTTTATTGCATAATCACAGAGATATGTTTTCTTATATGATTGCATAATCACAAGGATATATTTTCTTAACTATATTAATTAGATTATCTATAATTAAATGTAAAGAGCTTGAGATTTCTTTTTTTCTAGCCATGGGATTTGAAGTACGCGCTAATAAACTAGTGAATTTGCCTCAACCCAAATTCAGAAATGCTACTCTCTATTTCTTGCATCTAGAGGCAGTAATTGGGCGAATTGGGTCGAATATGGATGGTTCATAATGGATCAAGATATTTAACGGGTGGAGACCCAACCCTACCAGAATTTTCTTGGATCAAAATGGGTTGGGTTAAAATAGAGTTGATTAATGGGTTATAGAGCAGGTCAAGATCCAACCGACCCATGTTGTATTAAGTTTTACTTATTTTGTTATTTCTATTATAATCTTTTAGTACTTAACAAAATTATATTTTTTTATTATGACTATATAAAATATATTAAATAAAAATAAAAACTCTTTTAAAAATATTTTGACAAAATCTCTCTCCAGTCAATTTGGTTGCATATCTATCCTATTTCAAATCAGTTGGGTTGAGATGGGTTGAGTTAATAAATGAGAAGGTTATTAATCCCTCCAAACTCAAATAGGTTGGGTTATAGTTTTTCAACCACTACTTGCGTCCATCTGACCAACCAGGTTTTATTTTTTATTAGTAAGTGCAAGAATCACTTTCGTTTCAAACTAAAAAATATGTGTTGTCGGTGTTGGTGTTGATTGAGAAACTGGAGGTGATATTGATATTCAGACAAAAAGATTCTGCCCATAGTAATTTCTTGCTTCAGATCCAAGACCGTATATTCGTCTCTTCTTCTTTTCCCCCTTTCCCCCTGGCTTGATAATTTGCTTCACAATGATCAATATTAGATTGAGACAATGTTTTTTTCCATAATAATTCCTCATATTTTTCTTGTAATAAGTAGAGAAAAAAGAGAGCATTAAGGATTGGGAACAAAATTTTGAAGGGAAATGTTGAAATATACATAACCCTTTGAGTTTACATGTACGTGGGCCATTAATTTTACAAGATTAAACGTACATAACCTTTAAAGCTTAGCTTAATTAAAATGATTCAGCCAAGTCATATGCAAATTCTTGTTACTCTTGTATCTCTAAGTTGATTATATTCTAAATTTTTTTTCTGCTTCTCTTAATTAAAGTGAATCAGAATACAAAGTGTCATACATAAAATTTAAGTCAAATTCTACTGATGGCAATTTTGGTGATGTCAAAAGGTCATATACATAGAATTTAAGTCAAATTATATACAAATTCAGCCTCTGATGACAATTTCAAACAACAATCCAAACACACGCTTCTCCTCCTAGCAGCTTTTGGATTATCAAGTGAATCAAATAAATTGCTAACTCTCGGCAAAATGTCAATTGACCCAAAATATTGTTAACCCACCTCAATTCTTGAATCAAAATGATGGTGTTTAGTAGGTGTATCGATGTAATATTGTATAAACTATTCATGAAAAGCACAAATGTAGCAAGTGCTTTTAATTGACCGACAACAAGCACCAAAACATTCATAGCTATATTTTCACACAACTAATTTATTGTGGACAACTTGCCATATGACTTGTTAAAATAAGAACAACAAAGTAAAATGTCTAATCACTTGTTACAAAATAAAATGACCTCTTGTTCAACAATCACTAATTTTAAGTACAAGATATTACATTGGTAAGTTTGTCAATTACTCTAAGAAGCTTTTTGTGATGAGTCATTACTAAAGGAACCAATTTGAACTTTCCAACCATATAAGAAAGCTATGTAATTAAGTAGGTGTTTGGACATAAATTTATTTTAAGCCAAATAAAATACACAAGACTACTAGCTATCTAATTTTTTCATTCACAAAGGAATATGAGACTCTACTTGTATAAAGTCCCTTAGACATTGAAAAAGGAATAAAAAAGTATCACAATCCAAGCCTAGGGCCTAGATGTGACATGGCGAATGGGGAACTCGAAGAGACCCCAATAAAGCCTCTCAACATATTATTACACATCTTTAGTTACGGGAGCAATTAAATGATAATAAAAGAATAGAAATAAGGATAAAGCCACTAGGAGAAATCCTTGATTTAACAAATCATCAAAAGAGTCAAATGAAGACAAACTTATAGTATCATTACATAACTTATCCAACAACACCTCTAAACATAGAACTTAGTAGGGGCCAAGACAAGCAACCGGGCTCACCCTCATAGTCAAAACATACAATAAAGGAAAGAGAGTTTTTATACAGAGCATAAGATCAAAGATATTATCCCCAAAATTGAGGACTCACCAACTTGCTTTATAGATATAGTACTAGTCACGGGGAGGATGAGGATGATCGTGAGGAGCTCCAGTTCCTTCATCGTAACATCATGTAGGCATAGAGAATGTGTTAGTATATTTGAATGTAGTATTTATGTAAGATGCAATGCAACAAGAGATAGGCAACATAGGCAAAATGCAATATCATGAGCAATGGATAGCATAATAACAATATGACATGCATGAAGGATGCTTGAAGTAAAACATGCTTATATAGAACATATTACACATGAAGGAAGACACCATCATCATAGCAAAATGAGATTAGTACTTGGAATCTAAGGTAGACCACCGCTTAGAAGTGACTGAGGAATCAACCCCTCAATTGGTTGATGGAGATGACCACCCTCTATCGGAAGTGAATGATGTATCAACCCCACAATTAGTTGATAGACTACCACCCCTATCCTAGGTAATTGAGATACCAACCTCTTAATTGGTTGACGGACATGACCACCCTCCGCGGAAAGTGATTGAGGTATCAACCCCTCAATTGGTTGATGGCTTACCACCCCCATCTGAGGCAATTGAGGTGTCAATCCCTTAATTGGTTATGGTCAACTCACAACACTATAGATATATAACATAAAATAAAGACATATATACCATCCTTTCATTATCATAAAGTCACTTAACTCATATGCCAAGCATTAGGCCTTCAACAACTCAAGATACATTAACCTGACATTTTATCAAATACTTTGCGTGTGTCTAATGCTAGTATAAAATTATGCAATTCAAGAGTGAAATCATGTGAGAAAAAATTAGTGTAAAACCACTCACCAACACTTGGTAATACCCTCATGCAAGATACATCAAATCCGTTCATCAGATCTCATTATATATCATAGTTTCATAGCTCAAAACATGCTTAAATACTTAATATTTTATTAAACCCCAACATTGTTCATAGTAAATTTCATAGTAAGTAAGACCCATAAGTAAATAAACTTAGAAACAAGCAATTTATTATGTAAAAAGGGAGTTTGGGTACCATGAGTGAAAGAACCCAATGGTTGAAACCCACATACCTTAGCTATGGAGAATTCCTTAATGAAGATTGGAATAGAGACTTGAAGCTTGAGTTAAATCCTTAAGATCCCAAGTGAATTTTGGCACTTAAATTTTGAGCAAAATATTTGTCTAAGTGTTTGAGAGAGTATTGGGGGAATTTCTTATATGATATGAAGGTGAAATATGGATAAGTATATGCATTTTTATGCATGGGGAGGCTTAGGCCCAAGACCCAAAGGCCTTGGACCGAAACAAATAAACTGGCCAAAAATAACACTGGTCCGTGACGGAGGCGCATCGTAGTACCAACGCGAACCCACACTAAAATTCTGAATTTTGTTATGGTTGCTCTAAAATTGGGGTAAGACCTATTTCTCACTTAATTTTCCCCTGATCAAGAATAAAAAGTCAAATTATTTATATCATGCACGAATTTTGAGGTATATGGAAATTATGATTTCGGGCACTTTCGAGGCCCATTTTTGGGCACTTTTTGGTATTGTTTCAATAACTCCCCCTTGAGAACATTCGTCCCCAAATGTCAAAGAAATGTATATAAGAAGAGTAATCATGAATAAATCATGCTCAACAAGAATGCATCAGTACATAATTGTCAAAATCACCTTGAACTTGTCAAAATAAACATGAATGCATGCAATGGCACAAAGGGCTGATGCATGAGAGATGAAATCACATAGAAGACTTAGAATTGGTATGTTAGGCTTGAATAGAATGGAAGAGATAGGGATACCACTTTTGCATGTTCGCCTCGGCCCCCCATGTAGCACTTTCGGCTTGTTGAGTCCTCTAAAGGACCTTAACGGAAGCCACATCCTTATTCCTCAACCTCTTCACTTGTCTATCAAAGATCTCTACTTGAACCTCTTCATAGGTCAAGTTGTCTTCAACAACCCCCACAACATCCAATGGAATAATACCACTACAATCACCCACACATTTCTTCAACTTGGATACATTAAAGACCGGATGAACCAAGTCCATTTCACTAGGAAACTCCAACTCATAGGCTACCTTACCCATCCTCCTCAACAAACTATAAGGACCCCCATATCTTGGACTCAATTTACTCTTTTTACCAAAACGAACCACACCCTTCATGGGTGAGACCTTTAAATAGACCCAATCACCAACTTTAAATTCAAGCTCTTTTCTCCTCACATCGGCATAGGACTTTTAACAACTTTGGGCTGTTTTTAGCCTTTCTCTTATCAACCTTACCTTCTCCATAGCCTCCATGACCAGATCTGTACACAATAAAGCCATTTCCCCTAACTCAAACTATCCAACTGGGGACCTACAATGTCTTCCATAGAGTGCCTCAAAAGGAGCCATACCAATGCTAGAATGATAGCTATTATTATAACCAAACTCAATCAATGGAAGATGATCATACCAACTACCCTTAAACTCCAAAACACAAGCTCTAAGCATATCCTCAAGAGTTTGGATAGTTCTTTTCTGCTTGGCCATCCATTTGAGGGTGAAAGGTCATGCTAAGCTTTACCTTGGTACTAAGACCTCTTTGGAAGGACCTCCAAAAGTGTGAAGTGAATTGAGCACCACAATCCAATAAAATAGACAAGGGCACCCCATGCAATCTAATCAACTTATGAATGTACAATTTAGCATAGTCTTCGGCCCTATAAGTAGTCTTAACTGGTAGGAAATGAGTCGACTTTGTCATTCTGTCAACCATAACCCAAATAGAATCAAAACACTATCTAGTCTTAGGCAACCCAACCATAAAATCCATGTCAATATCCTCCCTCTTCCAAGTAGGAATCTCTATATCTTAGGTTAGGCAATCCAGCCTTTGGTGTTCGGCTTTCACTTGTTGGCAACTATGACAACTGGATACAAATTTGGCGATGTCCTTCTTCATACCTCCCCACAAAAACATATCCCTATAATATTTACACATCTTGATAGAACTGGGGTGAATAGCATAGGAAGAATTATGAGCCTCATCTAGAATCATCTCTTTGAAGCCATCATTACCAGGACCACACAACCTACCTTGCTACCTAAGGTCACTATCTCTGCCTTGGTAGAAAACCTCCACCTTGCCATCACTCACCAAATCCTTTAATTCCAACAAGGAGGGATCAAGATCTTGCTTTCCTTTTACCTCATCAACCAAGGAATATTTTGAACCATCAACAACCACAATACCACCATTATCAACCTTTTCAAACCTGACCCCCAACCTAGCCAACCAATGAACCTCCCTTGTCACCTCTTTGCCCCCATCATCTATATGAGCTAGGCTACCCATAGACACCCAACTCAAAGCATTCGCCACAATATTAGCTTATCGAGATGATAATGCACACTCATATCATAATCTTTATGAAGCTCTAACCACATTCGTTGTCTTAAGTTGAGATATTTTGGAGTAAACATATATTGGAGGCTCTTATGATTGGTAAATACATCAACATGCACCCCATAGAAATAAAGATGCCAAATTTTCAAAGCAAAAACCACGGCGGCCAATTCAAGATCATAGGTAGGATAATTCTTTTCATGCACTTTGAGTTGTCTAGAAGCATAGGCTATAACCTTTCCATTTTACATCAAAACACAACATAAACCAATCTGGGAGGCATCAAAATACACAACAAACCCTTCCAGCCCTTCCGATAAAGACAAGATAGGATCAGAAACTAGCTTATCCTTCAAGATATGGAAACTCTTTTAACACTCATCAATCCACACAAATTCAGCCTTCTTTTAAGTCAACTTAGTTATGGGATAAGCAATACAAGAGAACCTATTCACAAATCTCTAGTACTAACCTGTTAAGCCCAAGAAGCTTCTAACGTTCGATGGGGTCAATGGTCTAGGCAAATTTCTAATCACATTCGCCTTTTAAGGGTCCACATTAATACCATCCCCCAACACTACATGACCTAGAAAGGCTACCTCCTTCAACCCAAATTCAAATTTTTCATATTTAGCGTACAACTTCTCTTCCCTCAATTTTTGAAACATTACCCTGTAATAGCTCACATACTTCTCCTCACCATGAGAATAGATTAAAATATCATTAATGAAAACAATAAAAAACATATCAAGGTAGGGTTTAAAGACCCTATTCATAAGGTCTATGAAGATAGCTGGTGCAACGGTCAACCCAAAAGAGATAACCATGAACTTATAATGCCTATTCCTAGTCCGGAATGCCATACTTGGGAAAGTCACACTCCCTCACCTTCACTTCATGATATTCGAATCGAAGATCACTCTTAGAGTAGTGACTAGCCCCTTGAAGTTGGTCAAATAAATCATCAATCCTTGGTAGAGGATACTTATTCTTTATGGTGACCCTATTAAGTTGCCGGTAGTCAATACCTATTCTAAAAGAATTTTCCTTCTTCTTCACTAACAAAACCAGTGCAGCCTAAGGAGATTGGCTAGGCCTACTTAAACCCTTCTCCAATAAGTCCCTCAATTTCTCCTTCAACTCCTTTAACTCCACCGGGGCCATATGGTAATGGGGAACAGAAATGGGTTTAGTATCGGAAAGGAGGTCTATACTAAAGTATATTTTCCTTTCGAGAGGAACATCGGGAAACTCATTAACAAACTTCCTATTAGGAGCACGAGAAGACCCTTGGCCTTGGTAAAATTGGCCACCCTTGGGACTTTGGAACTTACCATCAATACGGGCCCTCTAGGCCTCATGACCCCTTCTCTTTCTCAATTTCTCGCCCTCCAATTATTTGGCATAAGTCATCAGGCAGGACAAATCCCTATCACTAATCAATATAACAGCCCGACACTCTTTATTAACAAAATCAGATATACATATGATGAACTTGTTCATTCTAGACCTCGGGTTGGCAACCAAGTGTTGAGCATATATTGAGAGTTGGTTAAACTTGAGGAAATAATCCCTCACATTCATAGATCCTTCCTTCAAAAACCTCCCTAAGCTTAAGAGGGAAGAATCGGTTGAGAAATGTCACCTTAAACTCCTCCCAAAGAACTACATTGTTGTTCCCCTTCTCCTCTTTCCATTGGGTATACCATTTTGGGCAACACCCTCGAGTTGGTAAGCCGCCAACTCCGCCTTCTCCTCTGAGCTGACACACATGATAGCCAACACTTTGTACACTTCATCAATAAATTCTTGAGGGTCCTTATCCACTTTAGATCCATTGAACTCCCATGAGTTCATCCTTATAATGTCCCTTACCCGAGATGCCAGAGTAGGAACATTAGGGGCTTGGGACCCTTGATTGACTTAATTATCCACAAGTTGAGCTAACATGGTGAGAGCATCCCAGAGCTCTCCACGAGTCGGTTGTTCCTCGGGTGTGCGGGCTCTTCATACTTTTGTGTTAGAAATGATCTAAAAATGGCAAAGAACATTCATTAGAGGAGAAACCTTACCTAACTTCTATAACACGACGTATATAATAAAGACCTAACTTCTATAACACGACGTATATAATGAAGGAGGGAAACATTTCCTAAAACGTCTCACAGCCTCTTTCTTATAGTTGTGGTGCACAACACAATCATGAATAAGACTCTAATCAACACAGTGTATTAGATGTCGAGGACCACTAAAACCCTAGTATTCTAATACTAAGTTTTTTATGACCCAAGCCTAGGGCCTAGACATGACACGGCAAATGGGGAAAACCAAAGGGAACCCAATTAAGCATCTTAACATATCATTACACATTCTTGGTCATGGAAGCAATTAAATGGCAATAAAAGAATAGACATAAGGGAAAAGGGACTAGGGAAATCTTCATTTCACAAATCATAAATAGAGTCAAAGGGAGAAAAGCTTATAGCATCATTACATTACTTATCCAACAGCACCTCTAAACATAAAACTTAGCGGTGGCTAAGACAAGTATCCGGGCTCATCCTCATAGTCAAAACATACAATAAAAGAAATAGGGTCTTTATACATAGCATAAGACCAAAGATATTGTCCCCGAAATTGAGGACTCACCAACTTGCTTTGTAGAGATAGTACTAACCACGAAGAGGATAAGGATCATGCAAAATGCAATATCGTAAGCAATCGATATCATAATATCAATATGACATGCATGAAGGATGCTTGAAGTAAAACATGCTTATATACAACATATTACACATGAAGCAAGAGACCATCATCATAGACCAAGCAAACTTAGTACTTAAAATCTAAGGTAGACCACCACTTAAAGTGATTGAGAAATCAACCCTTTCTTTAGTTGATAGACATGACCACCCTCTATCGAAAGTGAATGAGGTATCAACCCTTCAATTGGTTGACATACATGACCACCCTCCATCGGAAATGATTGAGGTATCAACCCCTCAATTGGTTGATGGCTTACCACCCTAATCCGAGGTGATTGAGGTATTAATCCCTCAATTATTTATGGTCAACTCACAATACTATAGATACACATCATGAAATCAACATGTATATACCATCAGTTCATCTTCCTAAAGTCACTTAACTCATATTCCAAACATTAGGCCTTCAAAAACTTAAGATACATTAACCAAGCATTTTATCAAACACTTGGTGGGTGTGTTATGCTAGTACAAAATCATGCAATTCAAGAGTGAAATCATGTGAGAAATATTAATTCAAAACCACCCACAAAACTTGTTATTACCCTCATGTAAGATACATTAAAACCATTCATAAAATCTCATCATTGTTCATAGATTCATTGCTCGAAACATGCTTAAATAGTTAACATTTTATGAAACCCAACATAGTTCATAGTCAAATTCATAGTAAGTAAGACCCATAAGTAAATCCACTTAGAAACATGCAATTTATGTAAAAAGGGAGCTTGGGTACCTTGGATAAAAGAACCCAATGATTTAAACCCACATACCTTAGCTTTGGAGGATTCCTTAATGAAGATTGGAATCAATACTTGAAGCTTGAGTGAAATCCTTAAGATCTTGTGTGAGTTTTGGCACTTGAATTTTGAATGAGATATTTGTCTAGGTGTTTGAGAGAGTATTGTCGAATGTCTTGTATGATATGTAGGTAAAATATGGCTAAGTATAGGTTTTTTTATGCATGGGGAGGCTTAGACCCACGACCCAAAGGCCTTGGACTGAAATAACAAAACTAGGTGAAAAGAACACTGGAATTTGAAGGACGCACTAATGAACTAGTGAATTTGCCTTAACCAAAAGTCACAAATGCTTCTCTCAATTTTTTTCAACTAGAGGTGGTAATTGGGCGATTGGGTTAAGTCTTGATGGTACATAATGGATGAAGACATTTAATGGGTGAAGACCTAACCTAACCAGAATTTTCTTAGATCAAAATGGGGTGGGTCAAATGAGAGTTGATTAATGGGTTATAGAGTAGGTCAAGATCCAACCTACCCATGTTTTATTAAGTTTTACTTATTTTATTTATTCTATAATAATCTTTTAGTACTTAATAAAATTATATATTTCTATTATGACTATATAAAATATATTAAATAAAAATAAAAACTCTTTTTAAAATATTTTAATAAAATCTCTCTCGAGTCAATTTGGTTGCATATCCATCCTATTTCAAATTAGTTGGATTGAGATGAGTTTAGTTAATAAATGAGCAGGTTATTAATCCCTCCAAACTCAAATAGGTTGGGTTATATTTTTTCAACCCTTACGTGCGTCCATCTGACCAACTAGGTTTTATTTTTGATTAGTAAGTACAGTAATAACTTGCTTTTCAAACTAAAAAATATTTGTTGTCAGTGTTGATTGAGAAACTGAAGGTGATATTGATAATGAGACACAAAGATTCTGCCCATGGTAATTTTTTACTTCAGATCCAAGACCGTGTATTCTTCTCTTCTTTTCTCCCCCTGCAGCTTGATAATTTTCTTCGCAATGATCGATATTAGATTCAGACACTATTTTTCTTGTAATATTTAGAGAAAAAAGAAAGCATTAAAGATTGGGAACAAAATAATTTTGAAGAAACATGTTGAAATATACATAACCCTTTAAGTTTAAATGTATGTGGGTCATTCATTTCACAAAAATTTAAACATACATAATCTTTTAAGCTTAGCTTAATTAAAATGTTTCAGCCAAACCATATGCAAATTCTTGTTACTCTTGTATCTCAAAGTTGATTATATTCTAAATTTTTTATTCTGCTTCTCTCAATTAAATTTAATCAGAATACAAAGTGTCATACATAAAATTTAAGTCAAATTCTACTGATGGCAATTTTAATAATGTCAAAAGGTCATATATATAGAATTTAAGTCAAATTATATGCAAATTCAGACTCTGATGACAATTTCAAACAACAATCCAAACACGTGCTTCTCCTCCTGGCAGCTTTTGGATTATCAAGTGAATCAAATAAATTTCTAACTCTCGACAAAATGTCAATTGACCCAAAATATTGTTAACCCACCTCAATTTTGGAATCAGAATGGTATCTAGTAGGCGCTTCGATGTAATATGGTATTAAATATTCATGCTAAGCACAAATGTATCAAGTGCTTTTAATTGACCGACAATAAGCACCAAAACTTTCATAGCTATATTTTCCCACAACTAATTTACTGTGGACAACATTCTATATGACTTGTTGAAATAAGCATAATAAAATAAAATGTCTAATTACTTGTTACAAAGTAAAATTACCTCTTGTTCAACAATCACCAATTTTAAGTACAAGATATTACATTGGTAAGTTTGTCAATTACTCTAAGAAGTATTTTTTTGATGAGTCATTACTAAAGGAACAAACTTGAACTTTCCAACTTTACAAGAAAGCTAAGTAACTAATTAGGTGTTTGGACATAAATTTATTTTAACCCAAAGAATATACACTAGACTACTAGCTATCTAATTTTTTCATTGTCAAAGGAATATCAGACTCTACTTATATAAAGTCCCTTAGCCATTGATAAAGGAATAAAAAATTGTCAAGACCCAAGACTAGGGCCTAGACGTGACATAGGGAATGGGGAACCCGAAGGGACCCCAATCAAGCCTCTTAACATATCATTACACATCCTTGGTCGTGGAAGCACTTAAACGACAATAAAAGAATTGAAATAAGGGTAAAACGACTAGGGGAAATCCTTGATTTCTCAAATCATCAAAAGATTCAAAGGACCAAAGATTATAACATCATTACATAACTTATCCAACAACACCTCTAATCATAGAACTTAGCAAGGGCCAAGACAAGCAACCGGGCTCACCGTCATAGTCAAAACATACAAAAAAGGAAAGAGAGTCTTTATACATAGCATAAGATCAAAGATATTATCCCCAAAATTGAGGACTCACCAACTTTGTAACGGCCCCAAAAAGTGCCCAAATATGTGCCTCAGAAGCACCTGGAATCATAATTTCCATATATTTAAAATTTTGTTCATTAGTTTATAAATTTGACTTCATATTCTTGTTCAGGAGGCCAAATTTAGTGGGGAATAGGTCTAACCCAAATTTTAGAGCAATCGTATCAAAATCCAAAAATCGCAAAAATGTGAATTAGGAGGGTAAATATTTAAAGGTACATATCTCTTAGCACACAAAGAACTGGGTGTCCCACAACTTAACAAATTAAATCTCTTTGAATTGGCTTTCCAACACAGTTGATTTCTTCTCATTTCAAGATTAGATGAAGAATTTATGCCCAGTTTTGTAAAACATGTTTGTGCAGAAATGCAAATTCCAGTGAGTAATTCGCGTTGCTTTCGCGATGCGGACCAGTGTTATTTTGATCCTATTTTTTTATTTCGGTCCAACACTTTCAAGTCTTGGGTCTAAGAGTTCCCATACTTGAAAATACCTATAATTAGCCTTATTTCACCCTCATATCATCCTAAACATTTCCCAATAATCACTCAAATAATTAGCCAAATATTTACTCCCAAATTCAAGTCCCAAAACCCTCATCCGAATCTTAGGAATTCTTTCAAGCTTCAAGTCTCCATTAAAGTCTTCTTCGAGGTTAAGGTATGTAGGATTTAGCCATTCGGTTCTTCCACCCATAGTACTCTAATCTCCTTTTTACTCAATTTGCATGACTTAAAGTTGATTTTACATGTGGGTCTTGTATATTAAGAAATTTACTGTACAGTGATTTGAGTTCATGAAAGTAGGGTTGTTTTAGCATATTTTAAGCTCTAAATCTTTGATCTAATGTTGGATTTGATGAGGGGTTTTGATTTGAATGTCTTAGGGGTGTTTAAAGGTTTTGATTGATGGTTTTACAATTGGTTTTCTTGCATGATTTCATCTCTAAATTGCATGATCTTTTACCCCCATTACATACACTCCTAGTATTTGATAAAATGTCCAGCTAGGGTTCCTTGTGGAATATAAGGTTCAAAGAACGAGATATGATATGATTGATATTATGATGATGAAATAAGCTTATGTACATGATAAGGTCTATATAAAGTGTTGCATTAGTCTATGCCCAATCTAGGGGGTCTAAGAACCTAGATAACCGAGATAGGAATTTGTACCCATTAACCAAGGGAAGGGTTAGCACTTCTCCACCTAGTGATAATATGGCATCAATACTAACCAAGTTGGTGGTTTGTACTCATTAACCGAGTGAAGTGTTAGGACTTCACCACCTAGGTGATGGGACGACATTATCACAACCGAGTTGGGGGTTTCTACTCATTAACTGAGTAAAGGGTTATCACTTCACCACCTAAGTGATAGGGCAGCATCATCACTAACCCACCAAGGGGTTTGTACTTTGAAAATCTAATTTGGTCTATTCTACACATATCATGTCACGCCCTTAGTCCCGTTAAGGTGGACTGGCACTCGTTGCTGATAAGGCTCGGGAGAACCAGCCTATATCCATTCACTTTCTATATATTATAAGAGATTTCTTCATTCAACATGCCTTTAATAAACTAAACAGTAATAACAAGCCAAAAGGAAATACATATGGCTAGCCCGTTGGGGCTACGTTGTCTAAAGTAGGAGACATGACCACACTTTAATTTACATAGTCTAAAAAGCCTCTAGATAAGGAAAAGTATTTGATAAGGGTCTACATAGGCCCCGCCTATACTAACTATACAATACAAAAATATAAGCTCTAGGCACACAAAGCTCCGAAGTAACCTGGAGCTTGGTAATAGCAACTGGATATCCTGTATTCCTACTAGGGAGATCTACTAGCACCTGTACCTAGAGCATGAAATGCAGGTCCCTCGTAAGGGAAAACGACATAATTAAACTTGGGTTGTTAGTGAGGAGATCTACTAGCACCTGTACCTAGAGCATGAAATGCAGGTCCCTCGTAAGGGATGTCAGTACAAGATAATGTACTGAATATGTAAGGCAGGAAATACTATATATGAAGTAACAATTGAAATGAAACTATGCACTGGTGTAGAATAAGAGACCACCCTTAGTCATACTGTGGGATCATGTACTTTATATTCTTTTTATTACTTCACATTTACTGTATAATCTACACACAACATGTAATACAAATGACCAGCTGATCAGTGGCAAATCTATATTGGGATCAACCCTAGCTAGGTTTTTCCTTTCACCCCTTGGGCTACCCCCGTGGTAGGATCAACCCTGGCTAGGTGATTCTTCCACCCCTTGGGTTACCACCCATCAATAGGTAATATGCTTTATTTTTTAATTAGTTTTGAGATGATTAATTTGGTGGTCATAATATTAGAGCTGTAGAACTGTAGATACAACATATGACATGTAAATAATCACAAAAGACGACACCATAATAAAAGGAGTAGGTTACACAAATAATGAAATGCATAGGAGGTAGAAAAACAAATGAACTTTATTTAGTAGAACGAACTCGTATATCTTGGTATCCAAGTATGTATGCAGATTTGAAGGTGACTATGTATAGGAGCATATGAACACGTGAAAGAGTTGACTTATGGTTAATAGTTGTGTCAGAGTTGGTAAATGCTTTTATGTGCCAAGGAGGGATCTATGGTTGATGCCAAATAATACGAAATCAAGTAGCCTTACATACCTCATTGTAGGACCTCACTATTACCTTGAGATAACCTTCCTTTCCTCCAAATATTTATATACAACATAGTAGGTTATAAAACTAGTATTAGCAGCCAATAGATACATCTTGGCAGTCCAATCTCATAAAGAAACAACATAGGGCAGTAAGCGGATAATTATTAACCCAATCGTATTCTTTCAACCTTTCCGCCCCTAATCGTATTTTCTAATACACATTCTCATATACATATCATGTGCAGCCTATTTTAGTGCCATAACAGTCTTACAGTAGCCCACAAGGAACAACATATAACAATTCTACACAACATACAACTAGGCGGCATAATGTTACATCACTTCGCTACATTTTGACATTGACAATTCCAAACCTATTCCAACTTTAACCAAACAGTCCCCACCATATATACACATAAAATCAGTCCTAAAATAGCTCAAAAATAGTCCTAAAAATAGGTGGAGGAAGTGAGACCATAGTCCTTAGTCAATTAGCCCACAAGTTCCTATTACGAGCATAATTATGATATCACACAAGAACTCATTTTTGCGGACTATAAAAATGGTGCAAAAGCCTTTATAAATTATTCTAGAACTGATAATTATTACAAACAATAGCCTCCCTTCATAATCAATACAAACAAAAAGAGAAAATCTTCCAAATAAATAAGAAAAATGTACACCAACTTTTGGAACACATGCTGTCCAACAATTTCAGCAAAGGTATAATCAGCTTAGCCTCTTGTTTTTCATAAGAAAACTATACTACACATATAAGTATTCTTACTTACCTTTACCCTCAAGGTGTAGGTATTCTCCAAGAACCCTAAAAGTCTCTTGTGATTGCTTCTAAAGTCAAGAAATAGTTGAGAGAGAACTTGCAAAATAATATGATTTTTTTGTTCAAGTTAAATGACTTGAGTGAGATGCTTATAAGCCCTTTTAAAGGAGCACTTGGCCGACATACTTTTCCATTATAAGCCTCATTTTATCATATAATTAAAGTATAATTTTGCCCCTTTCACTTGGGCCTTAAGGGGATCCAAATTGATGGGCCTTTGCTGCCCATTTTCCCCCTTTCTCTTAGTTAGTTTTGGCCTAAATTATCAAAGAAATTGTGATGTCTTTGGGATCTTTTTATATCCTTCTTGGGCTGCAAATATAGTCCATTTATAATGCTAAAACATGGGCTGAAGTTACACTCTTAACATGGACTTTATTCAAAATCAAATATTTGACGTCGGGCCTCATCTCCGTTTAGCTAGCAAATTTAAGCTAAGAAAGTAGGTGATTCACTTGCTAGCTTCTTGAGTCCTATAAGCACCTCAATTCTCTCACTTTGTTTAGGGCCATGATATCCTCAATTTGACATAAAACTTGTATGCAATTGATCCTCTTAAGCATTAGACGTATATATCGCCCTCTAACATGAGATTCAAGCACTTTTAAAAATGGGCGCTAATTTGACCAAACTATATCATGTTTCATTTGCATAGAACTAGTATATGTAATATGTGGGGTGTTATATCATCCCCTCTAGGAATATTCATCCTCGAATGTTAGCATAATTGGATAGCTTAAACAAGTTTAAATCTTTACTTAAAAAAACTTTTGACATCACACTAAGTATTCAATCACACGTACCTATTAGTGTCCCAACTCTGCATGTTGGACTTCCTCTTTAGCTTCAAATAAGTAAGGGTATTTTGATTTTATTGTATCCTCATTCTCCCATGTTATCTCTTCTGCTTATTTGTTTCGCCAGAGTACTTTTACTGAAGCTATTTCTTTATTTCTTAGCTTCTTAACTTGATGATCTAGAATAGCAATAGGTACCTCTTCATATGTGAGATCTTTTGTAACCTACACATCTTTAATAGGAGTGATACAGGATGGGTTACCTATGCATTTTTGAAGCATTGAGACATGAAAAATTAGATGAACCATTTTAAAGCTATTGAGGTAGCTCTAATTCATATGCAACCTGCCAAAACTTCTTAATAATTTTATATGGCCCTATGTAACATGGGCTCAGTTTTCCTTTCTTACCAAATCTCATAACCCCTTTCATTTGAGACACCTTTAAAAATACCCAATACCCTACTAAGAATTCTAGTCCTCTCCTTCTAGCATCCGCATATGATTTGTGATAACTTTTGGCTGTTTCTAGTTACTGGTATATTTCCTTTACTTTTTCCATGGCTTGTTGTACTAGACCTGGCCTAAACAAGGTGGTTTCACCCACTTCAAACTATCCAATTGGCGACCTACCTTTCCTACCATACAAATCTTCATAAGGTGCCATCTTGATACTCGAGTGGTAGCTATTATTATAGGCAAATTCAATAAGTGGCAAATGGTCCACCCAACTACGTTTAAAGTCCAATGTACAAGCTCGTAACATATCTTCAAGTATCTGAATAGTGCACCCTGCTTGACCGTCTATTTGAGGGTGGAATATTGTACTCAAATTCACTTGTGTCCCTAAACTTCTTTGGAAGGACTTCCAAAACTTTGCAGTGAATTGAGCCCCACGATCGGAGATAATAGAGATTGGGACTCCATGTAGCCTGACTATCTCTTTGAGGTATAACTTGGCATACTCTTTAGCTGTATAATCACTCCGGACTTGTAAGAAGTATGCTGACTTGGTGATTCTATCAACTATTACCTATATAGAGTCAAACTTCTTAAATAAGCAAGGTAACCCAGTAACAAAATCCATATTGATCATATCCCACTTCCATGTTGGAAGCTCTATACACTACATATAACCTCCTGGCTTTTGGTGCTCTACTTTGACCTGTTGGCAATTTGAACACTAAGCCGCAAATTCTGCAAGGTCCTTTTTCATGCCTCCACACTAAAACATTCCCTTCAAGACATGATACATCTTAGTTGATCGTGGATCAATGAAATATTAGGAATGATGGGCTTATTCCATTATCCTCTTCCTTAGTCCATTAATATCAGGGATACATAATCTATTTTGGTAATAAAATACTCCATCTTGTGTAAGGTCAAAGCCCTTTATCATACCTTGACTCACCTTGTCTTTAAGTCGTCGTAAGATAGAATCCTTGAACTATTTTTCTTTCACCTCCATTACCAATGAAGACTCTGTAAAATCATGCACAACAACCCCTTCCTTTGAAGTCTTAAGAAGGAGAACACCCTAACTAGCTAGTTGTCATAGATCCTTAGCCATTCCTTGACTTACCACGGCTTGATCACCAATATTCATGATTGCCTTATGACTCAGAGCATCAGCTACCACAGTTGGTTCCCCTGGGTGGTAAAGTATATCAACGTCATAATTCTTTATTAGTTCTAGCTATCTCTATTGTCTTAAGTACTGGTCTTTCTGCTTAAAGATGTATTATAGGCTCTTATGATCAGTATATATGTCAACGTGAAGCCCATAAAAATAGTGGCACCATATTTTCAGAGTAAACACAATCGCTGCTAGCTCAACATCATGTGTTGGGTAGTTTTTCTCATGTGGTCGTAGCTATCTAGATGCATAAGAAATTACCCTACCATGTTATGTTAGTACACACCCTAAATTAACTCTTGAAGTATCATAATACATTGCATAGCCCTCGGTGCCTTCTTGAAGTACTAGGACAGGTGCAGAAATTAGATTATTTTTACGCTCTTGGAAGCGCATTTCACATGCATCATTCTATTAGAACTTGGTTGCTTTGTGTGTCAACTTTGTTAGAGGTGTACAAAAAAAAGAAAAACCTTCAATGAACCTTCTGTAATAACCTGCCAACCTGAGGAAACTCTAAACTTTCGTGGGTGTCATTGGCCTCGGCCAATCTTTCACAGCTAATACGTTTTGTGAATAAACCCTTATTCCCTCATCAGATAACATATGACCCAAGAATGCCACTGATTTTAGCCAAAATTTACATTTAGAAAACTTTGCATATAACTATTGATCACGAAGAACCTGTAACACTTGTCGTAAGTGATTTGCATGGTCCTCTTCTGATCTTGAATATACCAAAATGTCATCTGTAAATACTATCATGAACACATCCAAAAATAGGTTGAATACCCTATTCATCAGATCCATAAAAACTGCTGGTACATTCGTTAGCCCAAATGACATAACAAGAAATTCAAAGTGACAATAGTATGTTCTGAAAGAAGTCTTAGGTATATCTTTCTCCTTCATTCTCACTTGGTGATAACCTGATCTCAAATCAATTTTTAAAAAGCATTTGGCACCCTATAATTGATCAAATAAATCATCAATCCTAGGGAGGGGGTATTTATTCTTAATTATCACCCCACTCAATTGTCGATAGTCGATATACACTCTCAAGGTGCCATCCTTTTTGCGTACAAATAACACTAGTGCACTCTAAGGGGACACACTAGGTTTTATAAAACCCTTCTCCAATAAGTCTTTTAACTACTCTTTTAATTCACGTAATTCTTTTGGGGCCATTCTATATAGAGGGATGGAAATAGGTTGAGTGCCTGGAAGTAAGTCAATACCAAAATCTAACTCTCGTTTTGGTGGTAAGCTTTGAAGTTCTTTAGGGAACACATCAACAAAATCATTCACTACTGGAACTAATTGAAGAGTTGGCGATTCTGACTCCATATCCCTTACTCTAACTAAATGAAATATATACCCCTTAGATACCATCTTTCTATCCTTAAAATAAGAGATAAATTTTCCCTTTGGCACCCCAAGATTGCTTTCCCATTCAAGAACTGCCTCATTTGGAAAGTGGAAGTACACTCTCTTAGTTCGGCAATCCACTGTGGCATAACAAGAAACTAACAAATCCATACCTATTATAATATCAAATTCCACCATTTCTAGCTCAATAGAAGCTTCCAAATTTTGTCGACTCCCCAGAGCATAAGTGCGATTCTGGACTCCGATAGAGCTAACTGCCCCTCTAACACCTCTACCATGACCTGTAGGTGCTCATTGACCACCTACCTATTAGAGGAACTAACGATGATATTGCAATAACTGATCCAGTATACTATGTTATATCACCTATATGTCTCCTCGAGCAATCTCTCATCATATACCCTGGCACACCACACCAATAACAAGCGTCTATCCCAATATGACATATACGTGAATGACTTCTTCCAAACTTTTTACAAGGCTATGTAGGTGTCATTTGATGGCCTGCTGAATATCCCACTATCCGAGTGCCTTGCCCTTCATTTCTTGGACCAAATTGATTTCTCCTAGACCTTTGAAGTTGTGGTGGAGCACTAGCTGTAGAGTAGGAGGATGATGGCCTAGGTGGTCTATTAGAAAACTGAGGCCTAAGCTCACCTTGGGGTGGTGTAAACGGTCTTGTAGACCTAGCCATCTTGGACTGCACCCTTTCTAACTCTTGTGTCCTTCTAAAAGAGTAAGACGCACATAACAATTCGAGCTCAACATGAAACTTTTGGCAACAAAAAGAGTAACAAAAGAAAGAGTAGCACCCTGGTCTATCAATGCATACACATCAAAATCAAAGACTTTTAACATACGGTGATGACATTGGGTACCTCATAAACCCCTTATTTCCCTTAGAGTGCATAGAACTGATTATGCCTTGGGCACCGCCTTGTTGGCCTCCTCTCCCTAAAGGAACTACATTAACACCCTAGTCTTGCTGATGGACATCATTACCCTTATTTTGACTCTGAGGACAATCGACCTTCTTGTGACCCACTTCTCCACAACTAAAATAACAATTGGTCTCCCTCATACATAGGCCACCATGACCCCTACCAAATTTTGGACATATAACATTAGGCACCACACCACCATTACCTTGGTTCCTTGGGTAGTTACTGGTAAATCTTCTATTAGGAGTATGAGAAGACCCTTGGCCTTGATGAAACTGGGCACCATTGGGGCCTTGGAACTTACCATCAAAATAGGCCCTCTTGGCCTCACAACTTCTCCTCTTTCTTAACTGTTCCCCCTCCAATTTTTTGGTATAAGTCATAAGGCGGGAAAAGTTCATATCACCAATAAACATAGACATAGGACACTCCTCATTCACCAAATTGAAAACACCATTATAAACTTATTCATTCTAGACCTTGGGTCAGCAGCCAAGTATGGAGCATATTTAGAGAGTTGGTTGAACTTGAGGGCATACTCCCTCAACCTCATATATCCTTGCTTCAAATTCATTAACTCCATCATTTTGGCCTTCCTGAGCTCATGAGGGAAGAACTGGTTGAGAAATTCCACCTTAAACACCTCCGAAAGGATCATATTGTTGTTCCCCTTCTCCTCCTTCAAATGAGTATACCATATTTGAGCCACCCCCTTGAGTTTGTAAGTCGCCAACTCTGTCTTTGCCTATGACCTAACAACCATAATAGCCAACACTTTATACACCTCATCAACAAATTCATGAGGGTCCTCATCCACTTTAGACCCATAGAACTCTAGTCGGTTCATCCTCATAAAGTCCCTCAAAAAAGATGTCGGAGTAGGAGCATGAGAGGCTTGGGCCTTTTGATTGACTTGATTAGCTACAACATGAGCTTGCAAGGTGTGACCATCCCAGAGTTCTCCCGGAGCCAATTGTTCCTAGGGTGTGCAGACTCTTTTGCCTCTTGTATTAGACATGATTTAGCATTGCAAAGAACAATTGTTAGGGGGGAAACCTTACCATAACTTCTATAGCATGACATAGAGTAAGAAGAAGGGAAACGTTTCCTAGAACGTCTCACATCCTCTTACTCATAGTTGTGGTGCACAACACAACCATTAACAAAAATCTCTAATAAACGCAGTGTATTGGATACTAAGGAACATCAACAACTTAGTGCTTTGATACTAAGTTTGTCACGACCCAAGCATAGGGCCTAGACATGACATGGTAAATGGAGAACCCAAAGGGACCTCAATCAAGCCTCTTAACTTATCGTTACATATCCTTGGTCGTGGAAGAAAATAAAGAACAATAAAAGAATAGAAATAAGGGAAATAGGACTAGGGGAAATCCTTCATTTCACAAAACATCAAAAGAGTTAAAGGGAGTCAAGTATATGGTATCATTACATAACTTGTCCAACAACAGCTCTAAACATAAAACTTAGCGAGGGCCAAGACAAGCAACAGGGCTCACCCTTATAGTAACAACATACAATAAAGGAAAAAGAGTCTTTATACATAGCATAAGATTAAAGACATTGTCCCTGAATTTGAAAATTCGCCAACTTGCTTGTAGAGATAGTACTAGCCATGGGAGGATGAGGATGGTCATGAGGAACTCCAGTTCCACATGGTAACATCATGTAGGTATAGAGTAAGCATTAGTATGTTTGAATGTACTAAGTATGTTGGATGCAATGCGACAAGAGATAGACAACATAATCAAAATGCATAATTAGGCAATAAATTAACATATATCAATATGGCATGCATGAGTGATGCATGATGTAAAACATGCTTACATAAAACATAGTATATGTGTAGTAAGAGATCAACATTATGATGTATTGTCACAACCTACCATCCATAGTGATTGAGGTATCAACCCCTTAATTGGTTGATGGTGGATTGCACCCCACCATCCATGCTGATTAAGGTATCAAACCATCAATTGATTAATGGTGGTTACACCCCACAATCCATGGTGATTGAGATAGCAACCCCTCAATTGGTTGATAGTGGATTGAACCCCTCAATCCATGGTGATTAAGGTCTAGCACCCCCTCAACAAGGTGTGGTCAAATTGCAACACTATAGATACCTTTCATGAAATCAACACATATATACCATCCTTACATCATCATAAAGACAATCAAGTCAAAGGACATGCAATAGTCCATCAATAGATCAAGAACCATAAATCGGATATTTTAGAAAATACTTGGTAGGTGTGTAATGCTACTGTAAAACCTTGCAACTAAAGAGTGAAATCATGGAAGAAATATTGAAGTAAATAAACCCACCAGCACTTGGTAACACCACCTTGCAAAATACTTTGACATCCCTTATCAAAACTCATCATAAATCTTTGATTCATAGCTCAAAATATGCATAAATAGTCATACTTTTGCAAAACCCCAAAATAGTTCATAGTCAAATCCATAATAGAAGACCCATAAGAAAAATCAACTTAGAAACATGTAATTTATGTAAATAGTAAGCTAGGGCACCATGGGTGAAAGGACCCAATGGTTGAAACCCACATACCTCAACTTTGGGGAATTCCATGATAAAGATTGGAATGGAGACTTGAAGCTTGGGTGAAATCCTTAAGGTCTGGAATAAGATTTGTCACTTGAATTTTGAGTGAAATGTTTGTCTAAGTGTTTGAGATAGTATTGAGGAATGTCTTCAATGGTATAAGGTTGAAAAATGACTAAGTATAGGTGTTTTTATGCATAGGAAGGCTTTGGTCCAAGACCCAAAGGGCTTGGATGGATTCAGAAAAAACTGGCAACAAAATACACAGGTTCGCGTCTGGTCGACAACATGGACCCAACGCACAAGCTAAATTTGTATAGTTCTGCGACTTTTTGAAAATCAACCTTTGCTATGGGTCTTCTAAAATTTGGATTCTTCCCATTACCCATTCAATTTTGCTCCTTGAATAAGAATATAAAGTTAGATTTTTGTTATCACACATAAATTTTGAGATATATGGAAATTACGAATCTGGGCACTTCTGAGGAAAGAAGTCCCTCATACTCACACAAAAGCATTCAGAATTCAGGGACTGAGGAAGCATTCTTACTCTCACAATTGAAATTCAATGCATGCTGACTAGCACATTTTGGGACACTTTTGGGGTCGTTCAATTAGGGTCTTACATCCACATAAGATTCATGGTTTCATTTGGTTTGAGGTTATGGGGTGGATTTATGGGACAACTATTTTTATCGACATTTGCACTTCTTTGTTATATTAATTCACTCGGTCAGTTGATGATGCCTTTTAAGTGTTTTCCCTGGTACTCACCCCTATTTCTACATCTTCTCATGGAGCAGGACAAGGTTCTAGTCGGGGGCACTGCGTTCAAGGGATCCAAGATCCAGCATCTTCCTTTGGGTGAGCACCGACATCTCTGGCTTCATCATAACCTTCTTCTCTTGATGGCCATCTTTTGCTTTCAGACTTTTTCCTTGTATTGTAGTATTATGTATCTGTAGGAGCACTATTCGGTTGTATATATATGTTTTGTATTTGTCATATATGTATATCAGTATGTACTTTTGTTTGTCGTACCTTGGTATAGTTGACTTCTAGGTTCTAGGTAGATTTCAGTTCTTTATATTATTGTTCTTTGGCTTGATTAGAAGCTAGGACAGGTACCTTGGAGATTTGGACAATTAGCTTACTGATGATAGTCACGCTCCAATGAGAAAGTGGTCACTATCAGTAATTAACCTAACCGAGGTGAGCGTCAAATTCACAAGAAATATAGGGCTTCACTATAAGATTTCACTACTAATCATTCCTAGTATCTATAATTACAATACCTAGATGGGGGGGGAGGGGTTATTGTGATTTAAAAACAACTAAAAATAAACACTAATTAAAATTCTGGAAAACACTCAATTTTGGGGGCAACTTGGGAATTGTGTTTCCCATGGCTCGTTGACTCAATTACCCTTGGTAACATAACATTTATCGGTGAATTACATGAAGGATGATAACTTAGGTTCTTCCAGCTGGATCGTGATAGTAGGTAGGGTTTGGTGTTGGCCACCACCAAACAACATTAAGCATAAAGGGAAATAAGCAATACATGCAAAACCCCAATCATTGATATGCACAAAACCTAGGTCATCTCAAGTCAAGTACCCATGGTTCCCACAAACCCAAGTTGTTGGTGTTTAGCTACTCATTACTAAGATAAACACATAAGAATGCACATAATAGTCATAGTTGAGAGTTTCACCAATAACCATGGAGAAGATAAGCACCACAAGTTGCAAACCCACAAGCTTGATTGATCAACAATGAGTACAAAGCAAGATTTGCAATCCCTAAAATGGGTTTTCCAAAAAAAACAATAATCTACTCTAAAAACCTAAGAAAAACTTTAAAATGTAATGGAGAAATGTCTACTGTTCAAACTCTCTCAAAAAACCTAACTTAAACTATTTATAGTATTTACAAAATAACCCTAGGAATTATGCAAAAAAGATAACTAGCATCGGAGAAATTTTGTAGTTACCACTCGCAGGTTGGCCTACGAGTCGTAGACAGTTCACATATCAGGATCTTGGCATGTTGTACTAAACTGTTATGACCTATAGGTATGAGTCTTTACTTAAACTATGACTCATATATTTGTCTGGTATTCTTGGTCTTCAATTTTTGGTTTAACATTTTGGCTCTCTAATTCTTTCTTTGAGTCCACCTACATGAGTCATCTTGTGTCTTATGACTCATAGGCTGGGCTCATAGAGGTGAAATTTACTTGGCAGATTTCTGATTTTTTGTCTTTGATTCCTGTTATGGCACAACCTGCGACTTGTAGCGTGAGCTACGATTCGTAGGAGGGCTCGTATAGCCAAGATTTTTGATTTTGGTCTCTGATTCCTGCTACGACACAAACTATGACTCGTAGCATGAGTTACGACTCATAGGCAGGCTTGTATGGCCTATGCTTCAGCAAAATCTGTAACTTTTCTTCAAAATCATGCCAACCTAAATTTTCTACAAGATTAACACAAAAACACATCAAAACACTAAAAATCAGCTTTAAGAACTCACAAAATCCCTTGTTTCAGGCACCAAATGTATTGTATTTTGATAGTACATCACTTTGCCTTTCTGTTAATCTGTTTCTCTCTATCTTTCCTCTTATCTTCCTCTGTTTGTTAGGCATACACCATAATTCTGGGGTGGTCCATGCCAGGAATCAACAAAGCTGCCTTACACTCTTTCTGCACATGTCTGCCCAGACCAGACACAAACTTCCTCATCCTTGCCCTCATGTCTTGCACCATCTCTAGAGCACATTTGGACAACTTAATGAATTTGAGGTTGTACTCTTTCACTGTCAACTCTTATTGCTTTAGGTTCACAGACTCATCCACCTTCACCTCCTTCAACTCTTGAGGAAAAAAGTGGTCAAGAAAGGTTGTCTCAAACTCCTCCCATGATACAGGCTCTACATTCTCACCTCTACTCTTCTCTCGCTGATTGTACCATACGTTAGCAATATCCTTCAATTGGTACGAGGCAAGCTCAACTCCCCTAATCTCATCAGCATGCATCACTTTCAGAACCTTATATATCTCATCAATAAAGTTCTGCGGGTCCTCTTCTACTTTGACCTCGTATACACTGGCGGGTTCATCCTCAAGAAATCTCTGAGTTGAGTTGCAGCTGAGGGCTCCTATGAGCTAGAACTAGGAGCTTGTGAACCCTGATTTTTACCCAAGGAGGACACTAATTAAGTCAACATGGTGATGGCTCCCTTAAACTCTACCTCGGTAGTAGGAACTGGCTAGGGCTGAGCAGGGGCCACCTGTGGGACATTAGCAGTCCTAGCGGGTCATCCACGTCTCCTACCCTCTGTCTGGACTATGGCCTCAGGTTGGGTGTTCTCAATAGCAGGGGCTACAGTATCTCTCTAAGCAATTGTTCTCTTTGGCGACATTTTCTGTAAATGTATAAAACATGAGTTAAAATGGGATTTCTATAAAGTTAAACTCTATCGTACGAATCCAAATCATAAAAGAAGGGTAACACTTCCTAATGTCCTATAGCCTCCTGCTTATGAAGTATGGTGCACAATACACCTATAAACAAGACTCTACTAGACATGGCGTCATAGATTCCCTAGGACACTCGAACTCTATGCTCTGATACCAAGTTTGTCATACCCTGGGAGGGTATCCTAAGCGTAATTGGCACTCGAAGACTATTGTTAGTCCCCAAGCGAATCACCTAGCCTCATCGCATTCATTTAATAAATTCAATAGCTAAAGATAATAAAGAAATAGCAATCTATCAGTGGACTACAAACTATCAACTCACTCTATCATAAATAAAATACGAAAAGAAAGCACAATCTCAGTGTAAAGAAGGAAAATGGGGAATGAACCCCAATATCAACCATCATACGTCTATGTCTATGAAGCCTCTATAACTACTGTCTAAGGAGGTACCATGACAGGCCATGACTACCACAATCAAAGAAAATAATGAAATAAAACTGAAAAAATAACCATCCTCCGAATGCAGAGGAGGACTCACTATGATTTGAAGTCAAGAATGCTTTAAACCTCAACGATTAGGCTGCTGAAGTCCTCTGTCTACAGAATCTGCATCATAAAATGATGCACCACCAAAGTGGCATTAGTACATGAAATATACTATATGTTAAACGGGCTAAAGTAAATGATATATAATGACAATCAGCTCATCAATCATTCATCCTCAGCTCAGAGTAAAGAACGGGACTCTATCACATCACTATCCATCAAGACATCACACAATTACACCAACCTCTGAGTACTATCATCATGAAACCTATCTGGGAGTTTCTGTAATAGACAACCACCATCTATGAGCCGTTGATAATACAACAAAGAGATATTGTTGCCACATTCGTCCAGTACCTTGTTGGGGTAAAGAATGAGTCTATCGGGGATCCCAGAAGAAGTCTATCAAGCCCTCTGCAGGGCAAAGAAAACATTCGCTTTCACGGTCCAATCCTCTCCTACACTAGCAACGTAGTTAATGAGTATGAGTGGGACTCACTCTTGCCTATTTCAGTGCTAATACTCCTCCCAGGACTTGACATGCTGATAAGTCTATCAATACATCAAGAATTTCCATCACCCAGTCCCTATAGGCAAGAACACTCAATTCATCTCGTCATCTATCAACTCAAAGAGTGAGATTATTCCTTCAAAACTAAGGTTCAGCCTTATTCAGACTGTAAGAACACTAATTCCATTAATTGCAACAATCAATACACTCATCTCAGGACTCAGACTCCAATAATCAATACATTTAGACAATTAAGGCTCTAGACTTTACCCCTACGTTCATTCTTGAAGTATTTAACAAGGAAATCATTAAATTAGGTATATAATCATATAATGATACATATAAACAGTAAATACAAGTATGATGATCAGCAATTTAAGATAATATATAGGAATTAAAGATAATTTTCAAGAAATCTTTCAAGAATTGCAACTCAGGAACTATCAACTATCAATCTCTAATTTACTACCTCCATTGGGGCACATGGGAGAACAATCACATGTTTTGGGTAGCCTTTATTTACCTGGTATTGAAGAATTATCAAGTCTCCTTCAAGAATTTGCACCCGAATTTGAAACCCTCCACTCTGTGTTCTTCTTCTCTCAAGAACTCTCAGTAGAAACTTAAGAAAGAATAGGTTTTTGAAACCCTTAATCAATAATAAATGACTTTTAGAAACATTTTAGGTCTTAGGAATAGGTTGGAAATACCTAAAATGTTCTTCCCGAAATTAAAATAAAAAGTTTGAAAATATATACACTGGTTCGCGATGCACCAGGGGCGCGGACCAGTGTATTTTCGCGATTTTCGTCAATTTTCAAATCCCGTCAAAATTTAAAAAAAAAAACTAAAGCGTCACTCCGTTCCTCCTCCGCATCGCGCCAGGGGCGCGGACATACACTGTCTGACATTTAATTTGTAAAAATTATTTTTTCTCCGGTTGCTCTTAAATCGGGTCCAGATCATTTTCACACTCAATTTTCCGCGCTGATCACAAATTCAGTCTCTGATTTCCAATCAGAGATTTGGAAGACGCGTTGTGCGCACGATGACGTTTTAGGGGCATTTCGATAATTTCACGGGGTGTTACAATATGTTCGTATAAAATTTGTGTTTTTAATTTTTATGATTAATTTAATCAAAATATAATCATTTGAAAAATATAGATTGGACTTTTCTTAATAGTTAAGAACATATGTTTACTAATTAATATATTTAAAATATATATATATATATATCTCTTAAATATTTAATTTAATATTATTTATAAATATCCTTATTTGTCAAATATAAATTTTTAATTTTAGATAATTAACTTTTATTTTAAAAATTTAATATAGCTTTGTAATTACACTTGTGCAACTAAATGATAGACTTGTAATTATAGTGTAATTATATTGTGGCAAACAAATAAGACATAGTAATTAGTAAGTTGTGTAATTACTAGGATAATAATTATCACCCTGATAATTACACCAATTTCAATTATCAGGTGGCTTTTCAAATAGACCTTGAATAAATCTATAAGAAGTCTCAAATCAAGGAACACAATTCAAATACTCAAAATTGAGGGTGAGAATATTAGCTTCTTCTTATATTTAAATCTCTTTAGTGAAAATGTTGCATTTTCTTTGCTTTTTCTTATATGTAATTCTTTACATTTGAAGTTAACACATATTAACTTTCATTAGCTTTGGAGCAAAACTATAAATCTATATTAGATCTATCTATATTTATATATTATTAAAAGGAGAAGATACAATAACCACATTCAGCCAAATGGTAGCTTATAAATATGCCATGTGGCATCTTAGGATAGGTATTTAATTAGATTAGTTATTAGTTAATATTAAAAAATTACTTGCAAAACAGTTGATTAAACAAGGTAAATTTATATTTACAACTGTTAATAGAAAGAAAATATTGAAGTTTAATATAGAAACTATATATTATTAAAATGAGAGAATACAACCACCACATAAAGCCAAGTGGTAGCCTATAAATATGCCATGTGGCATCTTAGGATAGGTATTTAGTTAGATTAGTTATTATTTAATATTAAAAAATTACTTGCAAAAAAGTTAATTAAACAAGGTAAATTTAAATTTACAATTGTTAATAGAAAGAAAATATTGAAGTTTAATATAGAAATTAAAAAATTATTGAAAACTACCCATTAACAAGGAGACATAATAATTTCAAATCAAGTTTCAAGAGTATAGGAGAGGCGATACCAATATCTATATAGAAAATAAAAGGGTTTAATATATAAAATTAAAAAAAATTAAAGTTATAAAATGAAATTTGACAAAAAAAACAATTTTCATAAAGATAACATTTAAAAATTAGAATGATCTGTTTTAAAATTAAGAAAATTAAAAACATTACATTTTTTCAATTAAATAAACAAGGGATTTTAAAAAGTGAGTAACTAACTAAACAATACCATTTTTCTTCCCCCCCCCTCCAAAACCAATATTTTTAATCACAATTAGAATTTAAATAGGTAGTTATAAAACTTCCCTTATCCAAAGTATTTGAAAAATAAAAACTACCCTTTACTTCATTCCCCACATTTTCTTGAAAAGTAAAAATCTACTATTCAGACTGATTTACGAATTCTATAATTTTCTATTGATATTGCAATCATGTAAAATTTACTAGATATAAATTTTATAAAATGATTCAAATTACATTAAATTCACAATAAATTAGTCCAAAAATAAATGTTACGGATTAATATAATTAGGTTAATGAATTTAATCCAATAAAATATGGATTTAATTAAAAGCTCAAATACATTTATTTGGGCTACAAAAGATGACCCACTTTGCAAGGCCCAATATCCTCTTATCCTAGAGGCTCACTTGACGCCACGTCCGATGTGGCATGCCAAGTCAAACAAAGAAATCAATAGGACCATGCCATATGTCAAAATGACATGACTTTCCTATCTAAATCAAAGACCAATAAATATGTGTCACGTGTGCAAGTGATGTGTCTCAACCAATCAAATATCGCCATGTCACTTAAAAGGAGTTCTATTCTTATCACTTTTCTTGCGCCATGTCATCATAAATCTGATTGACCGGAAGAAGGTCTAATTTCATCATGACTCTTCTATTCTACAACTATATAAAGGTGTCCTCATAATTCAAAATGAACATTAAGAATTCTAACAAGAAGCCAGAGAGAGCTCGTGGATCAAACACGCAGATTTCTCTACAAGCAACAAGAAGAATTCAATAAATCAAACATTCAAGTTCAAGAACGCATCAAGATCAAGACCACCGGATTCAAGAACAAGCCCAAAAGCCATTGGATTCAAGTACAAGTCAAGATCAAGTTCAAGAACAAATCCATATTAACCCACCGGATTCAACAACAAGCCCAAAAGCCCTTATATTCAAGTACCCGTCGAGATCAAGTTCAAGAACAAGATCGTATCAAGTTCAAGTTCAAGATCATCAAATCCATATATCAAGATCAAGACCACCGAATTCAAGATCAAGCCCAAAAGCCTTTGAATTCAAATACAAGTCGAGATCAAATCCATCAAGTTTTTCAAGATTCAAGAATAAGCTAAAGAACCCTTGAATTTATATTTGAAAAGGCAAATCAGAGGATTCATAGAGATTGTAGAACTCACTCCTTGAAATAAAATACAACGATTGTTGCAATATTTTTCGTTCCTTGTATAATATTTTCTAAGACGTGAATTTTATTGTCATATAGATATATCACATAGCATTTATATTTTTTATATGTTCTCTTTTCTCCTGATTGTATCTTAGAGATTTTGCTTTTTATGAAGCTTGGAAGTCGACATTATTTTTAACTTTCAACAACTTTTGAAAGACAAGGTGAGTCTTAATGTTTGTGAAAGTTCACTACTAGGCGTTTGTGGTGGTGCAAGTTTTGATATTGTGAATGTGCACTTTTCTACCATGATTAAGTTACTTTTGAATGGAAAGAACCATATTCGAATTAAGGTACGAAATTACATCCTACATATTTTTTGTACAATTTTTTCAATATCATTTTACATTTTGAGAACAGTATGGGTTAAAAAATATTGGTTGAATTTTGAGATTTTAATGCAAAAGAAAGTACAACATTAAGATTGCTTGGCAGGTTAAAGGTGATTCATAACTGGATCAATATTTACATCAACTCAAAGAGAAGGAATAAATTCCCATAATTCCTACCAAGTACTATGATTGGGCTTCTTTGAATGGTTCTCCGCGCTACACTCATTGGAAGAGTTATTATTGGAATAACAAAGTCAAAAAGGGCAATGGTTTATTACTGAAAATAACATGCTCTCCGCGCTACACTCATTGGAAGAGTTATTATTGGAATAACAAAGTCAAAAAGGGCAATGGTTTATTATTTTTATTTGTTAAAAAATAAAATTTTAGAGATATGCACCTCTGTTAGTTTTCATTTATACCAAACAATTTGAGAACCAGTGTGCTATTATCTCATTTACCATGCTCCTCCTTTTTACGGTACCAAATATGGAAACAATTTCGTACATTATTTTGAAGTCATTCATCTTTAATAATCGACTATATTATAAAAATCAAGAAAATTTAACATCTATAATATAGTAAAAGTAAACTTTAATCTTATATATAAGATATAATTTTTTGGAGTGTTGATTAAATTCATTTTACCAATGGGCTTCACTTCGAAGAGGTCCTCCAATACTATATCCTCTCCTCATGTTGACTTCATATTTTGGTACGAAGATATTCCATCACTTTTTTGGTTAAAAAAATAAATTTAAAATATTTTTTTAAAAAAATAATATACTATTTAAAAGGAGAGACGGACTCGGGGACGCAGTCCGTCGCCCCTAAGTGAATATTACCCCCAAATTAAATCATTTCCCCCTGACATTTCCCCCAAATTAACTCTCTCTCTCTCTCTGAAAACCCAAAGAACCCTAACGACTATGCCCTTACCGTTTGTTGCTGTCGCTCTTTGACTGCCGCCTCTCGCCGTACATCACTGTCACCGTAAGTCCCCGTCTCTCTCTCTTCTCTTTTCTATCTGCGATTTTTTTTAAAAAAAAAATTGGTATGTTGAATTACTTTGTGATTTGGGGGTTTTGGTAGTGTGAATTAAAATGTATTTTTAGTGAAAGGGTTTGGTTTGATTTTGGTATGTTGAATTACTTTGTGATTTGGGAGTTTTGGTAATGTGAATTAAAGTGTATTTGTAGTGACTAACATTGTTGGTTTGAATATTTAAATGTGAATTTGTGAATGAGTATATATTTTTGAATTCTAATTTGATTTTGGTAAGTTGAATTACTTTGTGATTTTGAGGTTTTGGTAGTGTGAATTAAAGAGTATAATTTGAAGTGATTAACCTTGTTGGTTTGAATATTTAATGTGAATTTGTGAATAAGTATTTTTGGATTCTAGTTGAAAATAAATTTTGAATTAGTTTGTGTTTTGAGTTTTAATGTGGATGTGTGAATAAGTATTTTTGGATTCTAGTTGAAAATAATTTTTGAATTAGTTTGTGTTTTGAGTTTTGTTAGGGAATTAAAGTTTATTTGAAGGTATTAACATTGTTGGTTTGAATATTTAAGTGTGAATTTGTGAAGTAAGAATTTTTGAATTAGATCATAAATTAGAGTGTTTGTTAGTTTTAATTGATTTGTGAGTTCCCAAATTAAAATTTAGTTTGGATTGTAGTTTGTGTTTATTAGAATTATTTATATAAAGCTATTGTAATAGTAATTAAGTTTGGATTCTAGTTTTGGATTGGATGTATTGTACTTTAAATTTAAAAGTTTGTAGTTCAACTTAGAAAAGTCAAACCAGAATGTATACATTTTGAACTTTAGAATTTTTGCATCATTGTAGGATATATTACGTCCGTCAAGCTAATTAAGCCTCCGATCTCCGCAAGCTAAGACAAAAGGTGAATGTCACGCCCCGAGCCTACACCCTAGACATTGCTAGCACTCGAAAATCATTTCTGGTCCCAAGCGAACCACTTGGGCTGGTACTTACTCAGTGGAAGACTTAATAATGATGAAAAAAGCCATAAAAGCAACAAAGATAAGCTGAAACAGTCTGCATAACTAAATAAGAAAGCTTTTTAAGCAATGTCTAAATAACTGGAAACTGAACTACTAAGCACCTGGTCTATGGAACCTCTACTAATACTATCTGAATGGACTACTGAGACAGGTCCCAAGTAGCCAGAACTAAAAATAAAATTGAAAAGAAATCTCATGAATCAAAGGAGCCTCGGACTAAGAAGAGGCCTCTCCAATAAGCTGATAGCTGATAGGTTCTCAATGAAGTGGCTGCTGAGGAACTCTGTCACCTGCGTCTGCATCATAAAACAATGCAGGTCCTAAGGACGTCAGTATGTGGAATGTATGGTATGTAAGATGACTAAAATATTTAAATCAAAATATCATAATATATCATGAATGACACAATCGTAATCATAAATGAGTTAACAATAATCATAAGACTAGTATGCTGAAAATAACATGCTGAAAACTGATAAGTAAAAACTTAGTTTCTTAGCTTGGGGAGTTTCTCTAACCAACAACCACCACTATGAGCTTCGTGGTAATACAACATCTTGCCCACACTGTCAGAGCCGTCTCGTACTTTGCCGGGGTAGGGGACGAGTAACTAGGGGAATGGATCCATCCCAAAACTAGGCCATCTCAGTGGTTAATGAGGAAAGTACTGTAGTACAGTCATATCCTATGCTGGCTACATAGTTTATGATTTTGAGTAATTCATTCTACTCTCACCCATATCGGTGCTCAATACTACTCCCAAAATACTTTATATATCTCATACTTAATATATCATAAATTCTTGAAATCTGGCTTTCCTGGGGACTTAGCCCAGCTTACTATTTAGCTTTCTCAATAGAAATCTTTAACATTACAGAACTAGTATCTTTCATGTACTTTCAACCATACTAGATTTCTAAACTAAAGTACCAAAAAACCTTCAAGAAAATCATTCTTTAACATATCACATACTCAGCTAAAATACAAGAATGATTCAAGAAAAGTGTTCTTTAACTTGTTTCGAACTAATCTTTTCTTTTCTTGAAATAATATCAAAACTTTTCAAGAACTCAACAATAATAATTCTTGCTGAAGAATGAACTTACACTTGATAACAATTCTTTAAAATGGATAATATAGAGACCAAAGATAATAATATTCATCAAGAGTCTATAAAATTTGCCATGAAAATTACATACTCACAAAGTTTCTATGAAATTTGCCATGAAAATTACATACTCACAAAGTTTACCAAAAACTTAGTCTCAATTTAGAGTTGAAGATTCATGGATGAAACTAGTTTTGATTACATACTCACAAAATTTAAGGGAGACTTAGTCTCAATATAGACTTGAAGATTCATGGGTGAAAACTAGTTTCAATTTCTGAAAATATTAGCAAAATAATTACTTTTGGGTGGCCTTACATACCTTGGAAGGAATTTCTTGAGGAGTTGGAGAAATCCTTAAGCCCTACTATCATTTCTTGAGTTCTGGAATATATGCTCTTGAAAGGGTTTACTTGCTTGAGAGAATGAATGAGGAAATTAACGTTTTTGGGACTAAATACAATTTTAAAACATATTAGTTTAGGATATGGGGTGTGGAAAAGGTTGAAATTGTCCCTCCCTATTAAAAGAACAAAACTGCCCCGAAAATACACTAGCACACGATGCACATTAGTTTTAATTTCAACTTTTTCACAAATTTTCACTTTTCATCGAATTTCCTAAAAACGACCAAGTGTGGCTCTGCATCGCGGAGCGGATGCGAAAGCTTCACTATTTCTAATTTTTTTGGGAAAAATAATTCACTTTTTTTGAGTTTTTTCAGAATCGCGGAAGGGGCGTGGAAGCCCTACTATTTTAAGCTCACTTGGACAAAAATAATTCACAAAAAAAAAATAACTCATTTTTTTGCACCGATCGCAAATCCGGTCTCAGATTTGCAAATGGAGCAAGGGAAGGCACGTTACCTGTAAGGTCAATTCTAGGGGTATTTTCATCATTTCACGAGGTGTTACAATATCTCCCCCATAAAATTATTCGTCCTCGAATGATAAAGATACGAACAAAGCTAGCTCAAACCACAAGATTTCTAACTTAATAAACATAAATCTTCAAGGTGAGAATACAAAACTTTACCTTCAAGATCCTCATTTAGGCCAACAAACAAGTGTGGATACTTGGCCTTCATATCTTCCTCGAACTCAAATATGTCTTCCTCCACAGAACCTTTATCGAATAAATCTCCTTGGTCCTCAATTTATGAACTTGTCTGTCTAATATCTGCACCGGAATCTCTTCATAAGACAAGTTGTCCCTAATTCTAACACTTTCAATCGGGACAACTAGAGAGTGATCTCCCAAGCACTTCTTAAGCATGGAGATATGAAATACTGGATGTATAGTATATGAAATGCCAGATATATAGTACTCAACTCCATGGGTAACACTAGCTCGTAAGCAACACTGCCCACTCTTATCAAAATCTGATATGGCTTAATATATGTAGACTGAGCTTTCCCTTCTTCCCTAATCTCATAACTCCCTTCATTGGAGATACCTTCAAGTACACCCAATCGCCTATCTCAAACTTCAAATCTCTTCTTCTAACATCTGTGTAAGACTTTTGTCTGCTCTGAGCTGTCTTGAGCCTCTCCTGAATAACCTTTACCTTTTCCATAGCCTAATGGACTAGATCAGGTCCTATCAATCCTGCCTCACCAATAAACCACCCTATGGGTGATCTACACCTTCTTCCATAAAGAGCTTCATATGGTGTCATCTGTATGCTGTCCTGGAAGCTATTATTATAAGAGAACTCAATCAAAGGTAAATGATCATCCTATTTACCTTTAAAGTTTATCACATAAGCCCTCAGCATATCTTCCAAGGTCTGTATAGTTTGCTCTGCTTGCCCGTCTGTCTGTGGATGGAAAGCTGTGCTAAGATTCACCTTCGTACTAAGCCCCTTTTGAAAGGACTTCCAAAACTATGTTGTAAACGGAGCTCCTCTGTCTGAGATAATGGATAAAGGGACCCCGTGCAGCCAAACAATCTTCTTAAGATAGCATCTGGCATAATCCTCAGTTATATCAGTCATCTTGACAGGTAGGAAGTGAGCTGACTTGGTCATTTTATCTACCATGACCCATATTAAATCATGCTGTCTACAGGATCGAGGTAAGCCTGCTACAAAGTCCATATTAATCATCTCCCATTTCCATTCGGAAATCTCTATGTTCTGGGCTACACCACAAGGCCTTTGGCGTTCAACCTTAACTTGTTGGCAATTTGGGCATCTAGAAACAAACTCTGTAATGTCCTTCTTCATACCACCCCACTAAAAGACTTCTCGCAAGTCTCTATACATCTTTGTTGCACTAGGGTGGATAAAGTATCTGGCATTTTGAGCCTTAGCCAAGATCCTACCTATAAGACTATCAACATTTGGCACACACAACCTGCCTTGATACCTCAGGACACCATCACCCCCTTTTGAGAACACTAATACTTTCTGCTTCTGAACATCTTCCTTCAGTTGGAGGCAGATGGGATCCCTGTCTTGCTTTTCTTTCACTTCTACCACTAAAGATGACTCTGACCCATTTCTGACAATGGCTCCACCTTTATCAAAATCTTCAATCTGCACCCCCAAATGGGCTAGTCTGTGAACCTTCTTAGCCAACTCTTTCTTTTCATCCTTAACATAGGATATGCTCCCCATGGTCACCCTTCTAAGAGAATCCACAATCATGACAATAAACCACGAAATCATCAACTCCATCTAGTAGGGATAAGACTGGGGTTATGGTCAGCCTAGTCTTCAACTTTTGGAAACTCTTCTCACAAGCTTCTGACAATTTAAACTTAGTCTTCTTCTGAGTCAGCTTGGTTAAGGGAGCTGAAATAGAAGAAAACCCCTCTACAAACCATCTGTAACACCCCACCAAGCCCAAGAAACTATTTATCTCTGTAGGAGTTATGGGCCTTGGCCAATTCTTTACTGTCTTAATCTTTTGGGAATCAACCTGGATACCCTCACAAGACATAATGTGCCCCAGAAATGCCATAGACTCCAACCAAAACTCACACTTTGAAAACTTGGCATATAGTTGCCGATCCTTAAGGGTCTGAAGGATAACTCTAAGATGGTCTGCATGATCCTCCTTACCACGAGAGTAGATCGGGATATCATCTATGAATACAATAACAAACATATCTAGGTACGGCCTCAATACCCTATTCATAAGATCCATGAAAGCTGCTGGTGCATTTGTCAACCCGAAGGATATAACCAAGAACTCATAATGGCCATATCGGGTTCTAAAAGCTGTCTTAGGAATGTCTTTCTCTTTAACTTTAAGTTGATGATACCCAGGTCTAAGATCTATCTTGGAAAAGTAGGTAGTACCCTGAAGTTGGTCGAATAAGTTATCAATTCTTAGGAGAGAATACTAGTTCTTAATGGTGATCTTGTTCAACTAACGGTAATCTATGGACGTCCAAAAAGAACTGTCTTTTCTACGCACGAAGAGAACTGGAGCACCCTAAGGTAAGACATTTGGTCTAATGAATCCCTTATCTAAAAGATCTTTCAGCTGCAACTTTAACTCTTTTAGCTCCGAAGGAGCCATATGGTACGGAGGAATAGATATGGGTTGAGTATCTGGGAGAGTGTCTATCCCAAAGTCTATCTCCTTATCAGGAGGGACTCAAGGAAGATCCTCAGGAAAGACTTCTGGGAACTCATTCACAACTAGAACAGACTAAAGAGTTGGTGCCTCGGCACGAGAATCCTGAACTCTATCTAGGTGATATATACACCCCTCTGAGATTAACTTCCTAGCATTGAGATATGATACAAGCTGGCTTTTAGGAATGACTGAGCTACCCCTCCACTCCAGGACTGGTTCGTTAGGAAACTAAAATTTGACTACTCTAGTTCTGCAATCTATGGAAGCATATCGAGCATGAATCCAATCCATACCTAGGATGATATCAAACTCTACCATATCTAACTCCACCAAATCAGCTACAATAGTCTTATGATAAATGGAGACTGGACAGCCCCTATAGATCCTTTGGGCTAAAATGGACTCTTTCCAGTAGGAGTATAAACATTGAAAGGCTCATGAAGACATTCAGGATTGACCCCAAACTTCACAGCTACGTATAAGGTGACAAATGACAAAGTAGCTCCTGGGTCTAACAATGCATAGACATCATAAGTAAAAAATTTGAGCATACGTGTAACCATATCTGGTGAGTTCTCCTCCTCCTGTCTGGTACCCATGGCATACAAGCGGTTTGCGCCCCCGCTTGTCCCTGCTGTAGCACCTTTGTGAGGTAGCTTACCCTGTGGGGCTGAAGAGAATATCTGTGACCTAGTATCTCTTGTATTCTACTTCCCCATAGGATAATCCTTCAAAAAATGCCCTACCTGACCACATATGAAATATCCATTCGTGCCTAGAAGGCACTCTCTAAGGTGAGACTTACCATACTTCCCACAAGTAGGATAACAGTGTGATCCTGGAGCCATGCTACCCTATGACTGGCTACCCGGGAACCTACAGTGCTATGATCCCTGCTCATTTCTGACCCTTGGTACAGGTGTACTAGCAGATAAAGATGCTGGTCCAGCTATCTTAGTCTGGAAAGATGAGTGACCTCCACCTCCAGTCCCTTTCTTGCCTGACTTTTGGACTGATTTCTTGGCCTTCTTACTCCTAAAATCCTCCCTATCTTGCATCTTCTCCTCCTTTACCTGTTGTACATATGTCATCAAATAGGCTATATCCATATCCCTAATCAATATCGCAGTCCTGCTGTCACGCCCCAAATCCCGATAAGGCGGATTGATGTTTGATAAGGGTCGGGACAGGCCCTGCCTCAACTAACTGTACAATACAAAAACATAAACTATAGACATGCAAAGCCCCGAAACAACCTGGAGCTTGGTGACCACTGCTGGATATCCTGTACTCCTACTGGGGAGATCTACTAGCACCCGTT
>DF359885.1:14871-32040 GCA_000787875.1 Solanum virginianum
AGGTGGCATGCTTAGGGCCACAAAAGAAGTTACTTGTTTTCTAGCATTTTCAACAAACAAATCAGTTGATAAGCTAAAAATGCTCCTCTGTAAGTAAAAGTTAATTTCCAAAGTTATTTGTTTTCTTTCATTTTCAACAAACAAAATCAGTTGATAAGCTCTCAACTTTGTTTCCAGTCACTTGTTGTCTTTCACTGTACAGCGGCAGATGTGCCATAGGCTCATGTCACAGGTTTCAAGTCTAGGATGCTAATGTGACAATATTTTTCATTATTTGAAAGAGCTTTCTTAATTTGTCGTAGTCAAAAGTTTTCAATACTCCCAATATTACAATGTTGCACGACATGTATGACTTCTGCAGTTACTGTTCTTTTAAGTTGTTACTCTAGACACACACGGCGTACCTAAACAAATGATTAAGGTACATTCCTGCAGCTTTGCAATGTTTACCATTATATGATAATAAACAAGAACATAGATACATATGACTAATTTTTGGGTGAAGCATAGTATATATAATTTTGTTGAGTAGAGCATATTATTATACACCTCAAATGTGATTGCACTGTAGTAGTGAAAGTCAGTTGTATAAAATACTCATGACAAAGAAAATAATAAGTACCAAAGGAACAAATAGAAATGAAAAATCTTCAACATATCTTCAATCATTCCTAAGTTCATCAGGTATCTTCAAATCATAATTAATTTTTTATTGTCACAAATAATAAACATGTGACAATAAAAGTAAAAAGGTGCATAAATTACCTTATAGTCAAAATATTCTCCGTTTATCTTGAACAAATTCCTCTTCAAAATTCTGCAAAACTAAAAATCCATGACAATTATATTCCAATAATTTTAGTCAAAATCTTACCCAAAAAAACCTATCAAATACGCACACATCACATCAAATCAGAACTTCTCTACTATTTACATGATAAAAAGAACTAACAAATCTATCAATAAATCTAGACCAGGCTTCTCTACCATTTGAATTACAAAAAACACTTATCTGCAGACATCACATCAAACCAGACTTCTGTACCATTTACATTAAAAGACTTACAGATACAACTTTTTACTTCTTCTAATCCAAAAGAAAATAATGGAAGAAATTGGAGAGTATAGAAATATAGAATTAGAGCTCGAACCAAAAGCAAAGACAGGAAATATAAGAACAAAAAAAAACAGATAAGTTCATTCTTTCTTTATGTTAAACTGAAAGAGATCAAAACAACACTTAAGAGGAAATAAAATAACAAGAAAAAGCCTATACATTAAAGAAATAAAATTGATTGAATTTCTACACTTCAGATAACAATCCAGTTTCAATATTTAAGCATTTTTGACACCCTCTCAGATGTTTCCGAAAGTACATAGCAACAAAATTAAGTAAAAACGGATCGATAATTTAGAAACCATCCAGCCTGCAAAGCATAAATTTTCCCATCGTTCAAATGAGAGAAATTGGAGAATTAGCGGCTAACAATAAAAGCAAAATGTGCATTCTTTCTTTTCTTTGAAAATTTGGGAATAAAAACCCAATTCAATCAAATCTCATAAAAATTGGAAAAGAAATGCATAAAAATTGGAAACATTATGACCCATATTGAAATCCAATTTCAAATTTGAGGTTAAAATCTTGAAAAATCATTGACAAATCTATAAATTAGAATAATCTACCTCATGAGTTTCTTTAATAATTAAAGAAATAATCATATTTTAACAAAGAGAAAAAGGGTTTAACCTGTTGTGAATAAGCATTAGAAAACTCAAAAAAACAAAGCTAGCGACAAATAGAACAAAAGAGGGCAAATATAGAATTGTGAAGTGAAATAACTAAAATGCCTACTCTCTCTATATTATTATTACTGTTAAAATGAAGGAAAGTGACATCATGATCAAGATATGTGGTTAATCCTGCAAAAAAAGGGGAAAAGATGACCCAATTGACACACAAAAGACCCGAAAACAAAAACGTAAACATAAAACTCCAAAATTTTAAATCAAATGGCAAAAAGTAACACCTTGATTTACTCATTCTACGTATGACCACTTTAGGTGCTCCATTAGGCAGTGCAATACCCCTAAAGGAAAAGACAGTCATCTCAAACGTCGTTGGCCCATCCACGCGTTCGCCATTCATTCTTACCAATCGCATCCTTTGGGTTATGCCTCCAATAGCTCCATCTGCTTTGACCGTTATTCATCCAGCGAAAATTCTGTCAACTTCTTGGGTCTACTCTAGCACTGTTTCTTAAAATTCTCTCTGTGACTAGCACATACTTGATTTCATGGTTATTGTGATTTCTAGGTAAATCATTGAAGCCGCTCCACAAATTAGCACAATAGAGATCAATGTTGGGGCCCACACAGTGGAGTGAGTAATAAATTTAGGAGAAATAAATAAAGCAAAATAGACACTAGAAAATTTAACGTGGTTCACCCAAAACTTTTGGGCTATGTCCACAAAACAACACTTCTAATATATTTCTTCTACTATTATAAATAGTAGGCACAAGTACAATTTCTTTTACCATTACAAATAGTAGGCTCTCAGAGAAAAATACCAAAACTAGTGATCACGCTATTTCTTTTAGGAAAAAATATTTCCTAAGCACACACTCTAATTTTTTCTTCATAGACTATTTTATTTTATAGTTTATGATATACCTCACAGAAGAAAATTACTCATTTTTTTCTATGGCTCTCTTTGTATTTTTCTCTCTATCTGATGTTTTTCTCTCTTTTCTGAATGTGTTTTATGAGGAACAAATTACTCCTTTATATAGAAGTAATTTGGTAAGTGGGAGAGCAGCCAAACTTACACAAACAAATTTGGCAACCAGAATTGAAATTGGATATCTTGCATGTGGGCCCCCCATTTGGAGTGACCCACTTAATACTTCTCCCCCTCCTAACAAATGGAGGGATCTTGCATTCCTGATGTAAACTTTCTTGAGTCAACATCGCCAGCTAAATCTGCATCAGTGTATCCAACCAACACAGGTTCTGCCTCTCCAAAACATAAGCATATTTTGGGTGTACCTCAAAAATACCTGAAAATCCATTTAATAGCTGCCCAATATTCCTTTCCAGGATTTGAAAGGAAATGAATCACTACTCCAACCGAGTAAGTAATATCTGGACGTGTACACACCATGACATACATCAAACACCCAACTGTTGAGGCATATGGTATTCTAACCATTTATTCCTTCTCCTTGTTAGTAGAAGGGCACATACTGGAACTCAATTTAAAGTGATTAGCAAGTAGACAACTAACCGCTTTAGCCCTGTCCATATTGAATCTCTGAAGTACCAAAGGAACAAATAGAATGAAAAATCTTCAACATATCTTACAATCTATTCCTAAGTTCATCAGGTAATCTTCAAATCATAATTAATTTTTTATTATCACTAACAATAAACATGTGACAATAAAAGTAAAAAGGTGCATAAATTACCTTATAGTCGAAATATTCTCCGTTTATCTTGAACAAATTCCTCTTCAAAATTCTGCAAAACTAAAAATCCACAACAATTATATTCCAACAATTTTAGTCAAAATCTTACCAAAAAAACCCTATCAAATTCGCACATATCACATCAAATCAGGATTTTTCTACCATTTACATGATAAAAAGAACTAACAAATCTATTAGTAAATCTAGACCAGGCTTCTCTACCATTTGAATTACAAAAAACACTTATCTGTATACATCACATCAAACTAGACTTCTGTACCATTTATATTAAAAGATTTACATATACAATTTTTTACTTCTTCTAATCCAAAATAAAATAATGGAAGAAATTGGAGAGTATAGAAATTTATAATTAGAGCTCGCAGCAAAAGCAAATACAAGAAATATCAGAATAGAAAAAATAGATCAGTTCATTCTTTCTTTATGCTAAACTGAAAGAGATCAAAACAACACTTAAGAGGAAATAAAATAACAAGAAAAAACATATACATTAAATAAATAAAATTGATTGAATTTCTACACTTCAGATAACAATTCAGTTTCAATATTTAAGCATTTTCGACCCCCTGAAAGTATGCTATCCCAAATCCATTGTGAGTACATAATCATATCATTTCCCCCTTTTAGCATCATTAAAAGGAAATCAGTAAACTAAGATGAGACCACATACATATAATACTAAGTATAGGAGATAGGTACAGAGAAAGAAAGCATAAACAATGAAGACAATAAATAGTAAGAACAAACATAAAAAGGTCTATTTAAACAAAATCAATAGTACATCAATCACACTTGAAACTTCAAATAACCCAAGACAGGGCCACAACCAGCTATAATCAACAAAAAAATAGCCAACAAATAGTTTCACCAGAAATAACTGGACCAAAAGGAGTACAAAGATAGTAATCCTAGGGACTAGAGGACTTGGATACAAAGGATTGAAAAAGCTTACACATGTTGGCACTATGCTCCTTATGGGCATCCAGAAGATACTGAGTAAGATGCTTGACCTCTTGAGATAATTGGGTATTAACTTTCCTTAGCGTGGTCACATTAGCTATTTCAAGTCCTCCTCTTGTGCCCTTCGCTAATTTTGTATTCAACATGATGATATGAGCATCCTTGGCGGCTAACATTGCAGTCAGTTCCTTGACTTTGGCTTGGAGGGCCTCAACCTGATCCAAAAGATTAGATGCTTGTAATTTTTAGCACCTACCCTGAAATTTCTACATTCACACTCTGCGAGTGTGTTGTCAGAAAAAGACTATTTGATAGTCCCAATAGTTCCCCTACTTAACTCAACCCTATATGCCTTAAACACGTGATTCAATAGAAAACCATATACCAGACTATGCTTACGTTACCTTCCGTCATCTTGAACACTTTGTTCATGTGTTCCATCATTAAGGCTGGAATATTATTCTCTGCCATAGTACTCAGTTTTTACATTAAGTATAGGTCTGCCATAGTGGCCATAGATTATTTTTCTGATCGAGGCAGTAACACTTTGTTAACAAATTCAAAGAATAACTGGTACTGCCCCTTGAGAAGCTTCTTGAGGACGAATGTAGGGTTTAAGTTTTTCAACTTTATAGCCTTCTCCAAGAAAGCTTTTGAGGGGGATTTGTTAGCAACAGTCCTAATCCCTGTCCTCTTGACACCAAGAATGTCACCAAAGGTCTCTTTATCTACCCAAAAAGAAATATTTCTAATGTTTGTGATGAAACTTCCATCTCCTTGAAAATGCATGTTCAGGTAAAACTCTTTGACTTCCTATTCATGTAAAAATGGTATAGGCCACTCAAACAAATGTTCCCACCCCTAAAAGTCCACCGCTTCTACCAACTTCCTTATACAAGGACAGGTTTTAGTAGTAGGTTCAAATACTCTTCCATTTAGGACCTTTTGGTCCTAGAGTAGACTCACCCATTTTTCCCTGGTCATACCCTTCTCAAGTCTCCTTTTCTTGATCTGTGCACTTGGTCTCCAAATGGGAGCAGGTGCACTCCATTTTCCCATGTTCACAACTTTCTTAGCCGTACCAAGTCCCTGACTCTCAAGCTCACCTTCGATTTCAGAATCAGTCCAATCAATGTTAAAATCCTCTTCAATATCTACCAACTTATCCTCAGAGCTTTCCTCTTCAAATACCATGGAACTTCATTTCCTTTTCTTGGTAATGTACTTTTGATAACTTGTCTTCATGGCATCTTTCGACATCTTTTTCTCTATATCCCTTGCAGAATAATTTCTTCTGACAGTAGCATTGTCTCCAGAAACCTTTTCTTTCCCTTTTTGGATTTCCCCCTGATCTAAGGAAGGAGTAGACATAAAAGGGACACTTGTTTGTTTCCGTCTCTAGGTTAAAGGTGTACTCCCCTCATCAACCTTTACATCAAACTCCTCTTCCGCAGCCACATTAACAGGCACAAATATACTAGCTGGCTTTCGAACACGACTAGGATTGCCAAGTGCCATGGTGAGGTCAGGGAAATGGTTAGACTTGGGAGAGTCTAGTCCCAATGCTGATGTAACAAAAGAAGGTGGGGTTGGAGTGATGATGTTAGGAGACTGTGGGAAGTCAGATTCGACATCTTGTTGGGATGAGGAATGTGTTGGACTGATAGCCATTTGAGATGTTATATAGATACAAAACTAAATGAAACTTCTTAGAGAAGATGAACAAAGAGGAGATGAACAAGCACTGAGAGAAAAGGAATGAATCCGACTTTTCGAAAGGAAGATTTGAATGACTTTAAAAGAGATGGAAGATGTTTATTTAAAGAGAGAAGCGGAGAAGGCGTCTGGTCCCTAATTGGTTGTTGCTCTTCGGGGACTGAACGAAATGATGTGGTTCAGAGAAGGCTGAACATACATGATACGCCTTGAGCATATTCATTAATGAAGTGAAAGAGTATGAATAGAGTACTAACCTAGTAGTGAATTAGGTCCCTCAATGAAGTTCCTTTTGTCATATCCTTCAAATGCTATGAAATGTTTCTAGAATCTGCTGATCACCATGATACAACTGGCATTTGATTGACGATGAATGATCTTTCAAATACCTGATAGAGCCTTTTTATCCATGAATTTTAGAAGAAAGAAAATATAATCAATTTACTCTATCCTATTGTGGCTTGATCAAGACTTAAGCATATTTCTCTCAATCTGGTCCCTGGAAAGGGGCTTAGTGAAGATGTCAACTATCTTGTCCTCAGTGCTGCAGAACTTCATATGGATATTTCCCTTCTCCACCTGGTCCTGAGAAAATAATGCCTTACATCAATGTGCTTCGTTCTTTTATGATGAATTGGATTTTTGACCATGTTCAAAGCACTAGTATTGTCACACAAAGAGAATAATATTTGATAATGCTCTAAAATATTCTAATTGTTGTTTGATCCATAATAATTATGAACAACAAACAGCAACAAGCAGTAACAACATATTCAGCTTCAGCGGTAGATAATGCCACAGAGTTTTGCTTCTTGGTTCCCCAGGCTATCAGTGATGATCCTAGAAAATCAACCATGATAGATGTGATTTTTCTTATCAACTAGATATCCTACAAAGTCTGCATTATCATATCCAACTAGATCAAAATAGTCACCAGCCAGATAGTAAAGCGCTAGGAATTTAGACCCTTTAAGTTATCTAAGAATTTGTTTAGCAGCCTTCAGGTGAGATTCCTTTGGGCAGGACTAAAATCTAGCACATATGCCAACACTGAAGACAATGTCTGGTCTACTTGGAGTCAAGTACAATAATAAGATTCCTCTGTACATAGTGGCATTCACCAGGTTACCACTTTCATCAATATCCAGTTTGGTACTAGTTCCTATGGGAGTATCACTAGGTTTGACATCTGTTAGTTGATACTTCTTTAGAAAATTCCTAATGTATTTTTCTTGACTGATAAAAGTCTTACTAGAGGTTTGTCTGATCTGCAACCCCAGAAAGAAGCTAAGCTCACCCATCATGCTTATTTCAAACTCACTTCTCATCAGGTCCCCAAATTTCTTACAAAGAGAATTTGTAGTTGCACCAAAGATGATGTCATCCACGTACACTTGAATAATCAGCAAATTCTTTCCTCTGGTATCAGAAATAAGGTATTGTGAATCTTCCCTCTTTTGTAGCCATGACCAAGTAGGAATCCAGACAATCTCCTATACCATGCCCTTGGAACCTATTTCAATCCATATAGTGCTTTATCCAAATTCATTACATTATCTGGATATTCTACACTCTCAAAATCAGGAGGTTGCTTGACATAGACTTCCTCCTTTAGATATCCATTTATGAAGGCACTCTTGACATTTATTTGGAATAGCTTGAATTCTATGTAAGTGGCAAAAACAATAGAATTTTGATTGCTTCCATCCTGGCTATAGGAGCAAATGTATCATCATAATCTATTCCTTCTTCCTGACTGAAGCCATGAACTACAAGTCTGGATTTGTTCCTAGTGATTATGCCACTCTCATCAAGTTTTTTTCTGAACATCCATCTGGTCCATATAAGAGTTTTGTCTAATGGCCTTGGAACCTGATGCCACACTTTGCTTCTCTCAAACTGAAACAATTCGTCCTACATAGAGTTTACCTAATTTGTATGCTTGCGAACTTCTTTAATATTTTAGGGTTCTATGGAGGACATAAATGCATCACATGCCATTAGATTTCTAATCTTGGACTTGGTTTGAATCCCTGAGTCCATAGGAGAAACTAGATTATCCATTGGATGAGAAGACTAATGTTTCCATCTGTGAGGCTTTACAATGGACTGACGTTAACTTCCTTGAGAAACTGAATTATTAGATGGATATTGTTACATATCATTGCCTTCATCTCCTTGATCAGTTCCATCTGCATGTTCAATAGGTTCTTCGGTAGGAGTACCAGATGCTTCTGTGATATCACTAGCTGCAGAACTATCATCTGGTTTATCTATTTGTGAATCAACATGGTTTACAGAAGAAGTGTCTATCAGGCTGTCATTTTGCAGTTGTAGTGGGTCATCCTTGTCAGAATCTTCTAAATCACTGGTGTTCATTTTGTGTCCAATTTCATCATAGATTACATGCACACTTTCTTCAACACAGTGTGTTCTTTTGTTGACTACTCTATAAGCATTGCCACTAGTAGAGTACCCAACAAATACACCTTCATCGCTTTTGGATTCAAATTTTCCAATATCTTCTTTGCCATTTTTTAGGACAAAGTACTTGCACCTAAAAGTCCTCAAATGACTAATGTTAGGTTTCTTTCAAAATAAAGGCTCATAGGGAGTTTTGTTTTTGAGAGACCTTATAAGCCATCTGTTGGTTACATATCAAGCAGTGTTTATAGCTTCAACCCAGAAATATTTAGCGAATCCAGAGTCTATTAACATGGTCCTTCCAATCTCCACTAGAGTTCTATCTTTCCTTTCCACTACTCTATTTTGTTGAGGAGTATGTGGAGTAGAAAAAATGCAGTGAATACCATTTTCTGTACAAAAGCCATCAAAGATTGAATTTTCAAATGTTGTGCTATGATCATATCTAATTCCAACAACTCTGCTTCCAAACTGATTTTGAATCTTCTTGATAAGGTTGATTAGTAGTTCGGTAGCTCCATTTTTGGATCTTAAGAACTTTCCCCAAGAGTATCTTGAGTAATCATCAACTACTACCAAGATGTACTTCTTTCCTGCTCTGCTTTAAACCTTCACAAGACCACACAGATCAGTGGAATAAGTTCAATAGGTCTAGTAATGCTTACTTTTTTTTTGGACTTGAATGATTGGCTAGCCTGCTTTCCTTGAGCATAGGCTGCACAAACTTTTGAGTTATTGAAGTTCACCTCGAGAAATCCTCTAACTAGATCCTTGGACACCAGATTGTTCATCAAGAAAGGACTGACATGACCTAATTTTCGATGCCACAGATCACAAGACTCATATTGAGCCTTCAAGTAGGTCAAATTATCTTGCTTTGTAGTCCTTAAATTTGCCACGCATATATTTCTGCACCTCAGAATCGTCAACACAACTTTTTTTGTCTCCAAATTGGTTATGGTGCATTTGTCAAAGAGGAACCTAACTTTATTTCCTTTATCGCAGATTTGAAAAACACCAAGTAGACTATACTTTAGACCTTCCATATAGTAAACATCTTCAATAAATTTCTCGAAGCATTTGCTAATCTTTCCTATTCCCATAATGTACCCCTTTTGACCACCGCTAAAAGAGACACTATCTCCTTCAAATTTTTTCAGTGAGAGGAAGTTTTTGGTCCTTCCAGCCATGTGCTTTAAGCACCTACTATCCATATAATAACACTAAATACTTCCTCCTGACCTTTCCTGTAAGGATCAAAAGTTAGTTTTGGGAACCCATTTTAATCTGAGTTCCCAATAAGCAGATAAATGTCTAATAACAAATTTTCTTGTTCAAATAGGTATGGGTCTAGTCCTTTGTTTAGGTTTAGGACCTGGCCCCTCGATCATTTCTCTTTTATCTAGTTTTACCACCTTTTGTTTATTTAAGGTTCTCTTTAGTACTTCACAGTTTTCCTTTAAATGACCATTCCTTCCATAGTGTAAGCATAGCAAGTTGTCAGCAACTGACACATACTTACTGTAAGGGTTATAGGGTGGATCAATTTTGTTGACATACCCCAGAACCCTTTTCTTAGAGCTCCAGGCACAAGACGTGTCTCCCAGGAGTTTAGAGGAAGTTGTTCACTTTATAGACTTGTTCAGGTCCCCCTTCACTCTCATGAGGTTGATGAGGCATAGAAATACAACTTTTATAATGCTTTAAATGTAGAATTTTTGTATGTTCTCAAGTAAATTTTGTTGGTTTGATGTGTGTTTTGATTATTTTTAAGAAAAAAAAGAAAACATAGGAAACGGGAAATTCACAGCGAAAGTAAAGAGCATAAATAGGAACCAAGTGAAGGCACACGACCCTTTGGCATGGACCATATAAAGTTGGCACAACCTGTGGTATGTGGTATGCACTAAAAGCTAGAGTAACACTAGCCACATAATTATCTCTTTGTATGGACCATACAAGGTGGCACGACCCGTGGTATTTTTCGTAGAGGTGACGCAAAACATCAAGTACCATTGAAAATGCAAGCATGGACCACAACTCTCTTTATACGTACCATACAAGGGACTGAGGCACAACAATGAACTATGGAGGTGACGCGAGAAAGGATTACTGTCGAAAAGAATAAGGAATTAAAGTGAGGGAGTACGGTATGTACATACGGACCACAAGGCGACATGGGGTGTAGCAATGAACTGTGGAGGTGACACAAGAAAGGATTACCATAAAAAAGTATAAGGAATTGAAGTGAGGGAGTATGGTCCATATATACGAGCCGTGCAAGCTAACATGTCCCGTACCCATGCCGACAACTTTTTATTATTTTAAGTTAAAGTAGTTTTTCTTACTTTATATAAATAAATGATGTTATATTTCGATGTCATTATGCAAAGAGGGGGACTGATGGCTAAGACTATTCTTGAGCTCAAGAACATCTCCTTTAACTTCTCTTTTCTTATTTTCTTTAGATCTAAATCTTGTAAGTGAAGATTATTCATTTCTTTGAAGAAAGTTAACCTTATGATCTGTGGATTCATTATTATTTCAAGTTTTCTCTTGTATTTGTTGGATCTGGAGTTAAGTCAAGAGTAAGTTCTTCATTATGATTTCTTCATATTATTGTGATTATTTGATTTTCTTGAATATGCTAGGCTATATCTGTATCTAGGATGTGTGAACCATGACAATCTAATAAAATGAACTAATTTGTGATATATTTTGGGATTAATACATGTATATATTGTAATATTCTTTATTTTAGTTTCTTCCTCAATGAGTCGACGCATTGAGAACATGCTTGTATTCTTTACATGCCATGAAAGGATGTACTAATTAGGAAACAAAAATCTTATAACAAAAATTCAGGGTTTTTAACATATTCTAAGTACTTGAGATTGAAAGGTGAAAGTATTTTGAGATCTCTAACAAATGTTTAAAGTTAACATATATTTCGAGATTGAAAGGTGAAGAATGAATTTCATCTAAGAAGGACCGAAAGGTGAATTAGATGTTACATTATTTGTTGATCTTATATTGTAATTACTACCAAATCTACTACACAAGTTGCGTTATTGCATTGGATGTCATAGGGATCACAATCCTAGTTTTCTTCATAAATTATTAAATCTATAAAATATTTGAAAGCTGGTTGTCTTTGTTATTATTCTTATTCTTTGATTTTAAATTACTTGTCACTGCATTTGTTTCATTATTTTAGGAATTAATACTGCAAAAAAAAAAAATCAAAACCCCCTATTTAGTTTACTTGTTATTGTTTTGTTCCGGGATTAGGTATTATAACTAAAAACATCACTAATAGAGCTAAATTTATGCATTCCCTGTGTGATCGATCTCAACTCTTGTTGAGTTCTATATTTAATCAACGACCACTTTACTATTCCTATCGTGAGTGTAAATTTGGGCGTATCAAATTTTGGCGCCTTTGCTTGGGAATATGGTGAAGAGGTGATCTATTAGTTGCTATTTTCAGCTTGTAATACTAGTCCCTAATTTTACATTTGTTTCTTGTTTTTGTTTCTTTGTAGGGAACCAACATTGCATGCCAAACACCCATAGCAAGGGCGAAACACTTATTCCCTATGACCTTGAGCTTACTAGATCAATTCATAAAATGAATGACCAAGAACGCGATGCAGTTAGACAAAGAGAGTTGGCTATTAATCCTGCATGTGAGGGAAATAATGACATGTGTGACGATGTTTAGGTTGGTGAAGTGCCATTGGCAGTACCTCTTAGACAGGTATCGCTGCCAGTGCATGTGCCCGTGGACCTCAATAACCTCGAATGAATGATGATTACGAGGGTGTTGGAACCAAAGGAGCAATAGTGCTACCCTCACTTCTTGCAGGTTTTAAGTTCACTATTACCAGTACTTGGTTCCTTTCTCACTTACTAGCACTGCGACTAAGTGGATAAATGAGCTTTCAAATAACTCTATCCGCACTTGGGGAGAGTTAAAAGAGGCATGTTTGGAGAATTTTTTCCTCGCTTCAAGACAGTTGAAAATTATTGATAATATTGGGTTTTACAAGCAATTACCAAATGAAGCACTACATGAGACTTGGGAGAGGTTCAGGTAAAAGCTTAAGTAGTGCCAAGATCATCTTTTCACAGATGAGCACCTAAAGGCAATCTTCTATAGGTCCTGTAATTTTGTGACCAAGCTAATCATTGACGCTGCTTGTGGGGGATCATACCTGTCTAAAACTTTTCCAGACATAGTAATGATGTTAGATTAGGTAGCCAATAATAATTAGGCATGGTACACTCGAGAGAGGGATTGTTGGGGGCTTGTCTTTGAGATGATTGTAGAACAGCGAACGAAGGAGAAGGAACGAGATCAACATATGGCCCAAATGAAGACCCAATTGGACTTATTGGCAAAGTGGTTCTTAGATGGAGGAGTAGAAAAGGTAAAAATTGTAGACACAATGCCATGGTATGATAATCAAAGTTATAATTATGGTGAGGAGGCAAACTTCTTAGGCAGCCAGGGGGGTTACCAGCCATTCAACGCCGGTAATCAAGGTCGAAACTTTGTTCGTGATCAGTACTATCAAGGAAATTGGCAGAATAGAGATAGCTACAAGAATCATGAGCATCAAAATGATGGTGGTAGAAGCTCTAAGTTAAAAGAGATGATGGCAAAGGGTCTCGACAAAGTTGTGTCTATTGAGGCTGGACTGTGGGATATAAAAGGTGAGATGTCCAATGTTCGACAGTTAGTCAATTCGCATTCCACCTTGATCAAGCAACTAGAGCAACAGATGGGGCAATGTCAACTGCATTTAATCAACAAAAAGTTGGGTCACTTTCTAGTGACAATATTTAGAACCTGAAGAAAGACGATTATTGCATGGAAATTACTACGAGGAGTGGTAAGGTACTTCCTGAACCTATTATTTCCAGTAATGCAGGTATGGATAAAGCTAAAGGTAAAATGCATGACCTCATGGAAGTGCATACTAATGACAACAATGATGAAGTTAAAAATGACACCAGCAGAACCTGAGGTTGCTAAATAGATCGGGAGTCAGAAAAACCATTGACACAACCACTGCCAACCATTCCTAAGACACCACCACTATTCCCACAAAGGTTAAAGAAAAAGGTTGAAGATGGAAAATTTCAGAAATTCTTATCCATGTTGAAAGATATATCAGTGAACATCCCGCTAGTAGAGGTGCAAATGTTGGGATACTATAAGTTCATGAAGGACTCAGTGACTAAGAAGAGAACAACCATGATTGAACTAACAAATAATCTCCATCACTGTAGTGCCATCACCACAAGATCTCTGATGGAAAAGAAGGAAGATCCGTTAGCCTTTACTATTCCATGCACTATTAGAGTATTTGATTTTGCGAGAATTCTCTGTAATTTGGGGTACCAATATTAACTTGATGTCGCATGCAGTATATAGACAGGTGGGCTTTGGAGCCCCCCACACCCACTACAATGCGGCTGCTCATGGAGGACAGGTCAGTGAAGCATCCCATAGGAATTTTATCTGATGTGCTTGTCTGCGTGGGCAAGTTCATTTTTCCTGTAGACTTTGTTATTCTAGATTTCCAAGTTGATTTTGAGGTCCCTATCATCCTTGGGAGACCATTTTTGGATAGGGACAAAGCATTGGTGGATATAGAGCAAGGAGAGTTGTCTTTTAGACTGAACACTGAAGAGGTAAAATTCAGTGTATGTGCTGCAATGAGAAGATCAAAAGAACTAGCTGTGATGTCTATATTTAATGTGGAAAAAGACTCACTTTCTGAAATCCCACTCAAGCAAACAATGGGTGTAGACACATTAGTAGAAGTGTTGATGAACTTTCCAGAAGATGGTGTCAACGGGTACAAAGACACTATCAATGCACTGCAAGGCAGGGGAACCCGACCATTCGTTCTGAAAAAGTTAGACTGGACTTGCAAAACAAACCAACACCATCAGCCAAACCATCTATTGAGGAAGCGCCTATAGTGGAACTCAAAGAGTTACCCAAACACCTAAGGTATGTATTTTTGGGTGCTAACAATACTCTTCGTGTAATAGTGGTTGCAGATCTTTAATAAGAACAAGTGAAGCACTAATGAGGGTCCTTCAATAATTCAAGTGAGTTTTTAGTTGGTCTATTGCTAATATCATAGGGATCTCTCCAGGGATATGCATGCACAAAATTAAATTAGAGGATAAATATGTCCCCAGTATTGAGTACAAGCGCAGGCTAAACCCACCTATGCAAGAGGTGGTGAAGAAGGAAATCATCAAGTGATTGGATGCTTGGGGTGATATACCCCATTTCTGATAGCAAGTAGGTCAGTCCAGTTTAGTATATCCCGAAGAAGGGAGGCATGACAGTGGTAGCCAATGACAAAAACGAGCTAGTTCTTTTGAGACCTATGACTGGGTGACGAGTATGCATGAACTACCAGAAGCTAAACAAATGGACCTTGAAAAACCATTTCCCCATGCTTTCATGGGCCAAATGCTAGACAAATTTTTAGGCAGGGGGTGGTACTGCTTCCTGGACGGGTACTCGGGCTATAATAAGATATTCATAGCCCTGAAAGATCAAAAAAAGACTATTTTCACTTGTCTGTATGATACTTTTGCTTTCAGGAAGATGCCCTTTGGTCTATGCAATTCCCCAGCTACTTTCTAGTGTTGTATGGTGTCAATCTACTCTGACATGGTTGAGGACACCCTCGAGTTATTTATGAATGATTTCTCAGTAATGGATGATTCTTTTGACTTATGTCTATTAAATCTTAGCAGGGCATTGCAGCGTTGTGAGGAAGCTATTTTGGTGCTAAATTGGGAGAAATGTCACTTTATGGTCAAAAAGAGGATAGTTCTTGGCCACAAGATTTCTGAAAATGACATAGAAATAGACAAAGCAAAGATCGAAGTGATTGAGAAACTATCGTCTCCCATATCAGTGAAGAAAGTCCAGAGTTTCCTTGGGCATGCAGGTTTTTATCATATATTTATAAAAGACTTCTCCAAGATTGCACATTCATTGTGCAAACTATTAGACAATGATACCATGTTTCATTTTGATGAAAGTTGCAATCATGCCTTTGAGGTCCTAAAGCAAAAGTTGATTTCCGCACTCATGGTGGTAGCACCTGATTAGACTGCCCCATTCGAGGTGATGTGTGATGCAAGCAGAATTATTGTGGGGGTTGTGCTCAGAAAAAAGTGCAATAAGATTTTCCACCCCATATACTATGCCAACAAAACTCTCAACGATGCCCAAAAGAATTATATAGTGACTGAGCAGGAATTGCTGGCCATGGTATATGCTTTTGACAAATTCAGGGCATATCTACTGGGCATAAAAGTGATTATGCACATAGACCATATGGCACTAAGGTACCTCATGGCAAAGAAAGTCGCAAAACCAAGATTGATCAAATGGGTTATTTTGCTACAAGAGTTTGATTTTGAAGTGCAAGTTCGAAAAGGAACTTAGAACAAAGTGGCTAATCACTTGTCCATACTGGAGGATGAATCGCTAGAGAAGGATTAGTTAAGCATTGATGATTCTTTTCCTAATGAGTAGGTATTAGCAACTTCTGTTGATTTGATTCCTTGGTTTGCTGATTTTGCTAACTTTCTAGTGAGTAAAATTATGCTTGAGGGCCTTAACTTTCACCAGAAAAAGAGGTTTCTTCATGATGTGCGCAGGTATTTTTGGGATAAACCATTTTTGTTCAGGACTTTTGCGGACGAAGTTATCAGGCGGTGCAAATCGAAATCATAAATGATACATATCTTGGAGGATTGTCATTCTTCCATAGTTGGGGGCCATCATGGTGGTGCTAGGATAACAAAAAAGATCCTGCAATATGGATACTACTGGCCTACCATATATAAAGACTCCCATGATTTTGTGCAGAACTGTGACCAGTGCCAGCGACAGAGTAACATCTCAAAGCACCAAGAGCTGCCTTTAACCCTATTTCTAAAGGTAGAAATGTTCGACGTGTGGGATACTAACTTCATGGGCCAATTTTTCAGTTGTTCGGAATGAAATACATCCTTGTGGCGATGGACTATGTCTCCAAATGGGTGGAAACAGTTGCATTACCTAACAATGAGAGTAGGAGTGTTGTCCAATTTCTGAGAAGGAGAATCTTTTCCAGGTTTGGGATACCCAGAACTATCATCAGTGACGGGGGTTCTCACTTTTGTAATAAGGTTTTTTGTGCTGTGCTAGCAAAATATGGAGTTCGACAACACAAGGTAGCTATGCCCTATCATTCGTAGACTAGTGGACAGGTTGAAGTATTAAATAGAGAGATCAAGGAAATTTTAACTAAGTCTATGAATGCCACCCGAGCTGATTGGGTTAGGAAGCTAGACGACGCTCTTTGGGCTTATAGATAACTTACAAGACACCTATTGGCATGTCTCCATATCAGTTAGTGTTAGTTAAGACTTGTTATCTACCGTTTGAGTTAGAGCACAAAGCGCTGTGGGTGCTAAAGCAGCTTAACATGAACTGGGACAAAGCTGCTAACTTGAGACTTAACCAAATCAATGGATTGGATGAGTTTTA
>DF359885.1:48981-68955 GCA_000787875.1 Solanum virginianum
GGCATGAGTGATTTATATTATGATTTTAAATGTGAATTTAATTATGTTTTCACTTGAATCTTATATTATATTGTTGATTTTAGAGGGAATCTCAACTACCATGCTATTCTCACATCATTCATGCCATATACACTCATGAACATTGGAAAATTATGGAAATTATGAAATGGATTAAGACCAATTTATGTTTTATGATATGATTTTGATAAGATATTGGTTATGACAAGAATGTGATCATATATGTCTTTGATTATGGCTCTTCGAGCATTTTGGGTGCTTGCACCATTCCATATATGTAAATGAGCTATTCTTATGCATAAGTATTATAGTTATGAACTATGTTTTGGCTTTTGAGCCTAAATGTGTATTGAAAGAATTGGAAATGGCTATTACCTCTTTTGAAAACATGTATATATACACGTATATGTTTTCTTATGAGATAACGACTTAGCACCGATGGATTAAGGTCTCCCTCTCTTTCCTTGAACTATGTTCCTAACATAGGTTATGTGAAAATCCTATCGGAAATGGGGATGGACATAAGAAATATTGCTTCAAACTAAATGGGGGTGCCCATAAGGTGAAGCATAATGTGATATGATATGATATATGTGAAAATCCTATCCGAAATGGGGGTGCTCGTAAGGAAGGTTGCTTCATACTAAATGGGGGTACCCGTAAGGTGAAACATGATTTATCTTTGGCATGTAGATCAACTTTTTACCAATGAGGGGATTTCATCGAGATTCAAAGTAATAGCTTGCTTGGTCTTACTTGTGTCGGTTTAGGTCAAATCCTTACTCTATATGAGCATTATTGCATTTCATGGCATATTATTATACTACTCTTCTTTGGATATGTATGTTTTTCTATATTATGTGCCCTTGCTATTTAACATTGAATGCAGGTTTAGTCATTCATATGCATTGCATCTCGCATACTTAGTACATTCAGACGTACTAATACATACTTTTGCCTACATAATCTCACCATGTAGGAACAGAGGACTATGATCATCCATTGTATGATATTTAGCTCGGATCTCAAGTTTTACTTGTTGTGGCGAGTCCTATCTTCCAAGGACAAACCACCATCCTTCTACCTATCTTAATTACTTTGAGGGTGAGCTTGGGGTATGTCTTGGCCCCCGACCTATCTTGTGATTAGAGACACTGTTGGACATCTTGTAAACTCTTTTATGTTTATATGCAAAGTGTTATGATTGGAGATTGTGTTATGGCTTGATTCCTATTGGATATCGTTATGTGATTTGGCTATGAGTCTTATGACTTGATTACATGATATGATGTGGAAGATCCTAAGTCCCTAATTGCCTCAGAGTGTGAGTCATACTTACCCGCCCCTTAGTCTTTATGTGATCATGTTATGTGAATCCATCTCAATCCCTTTCCTTATGATATCCCCATAGCGTGAGTCCTACTTTCCCATCCCTTCGAATAATGTGTTTACTATGTGAATACGCTTCCACACTGATGATGTGAATTTGAATACTTTGAGGCTTATTTGGGGACTCTCAGGTTCTGTTGCTCCCCAACACACGCAAGTGTACGTGGTCTCACAAGTAATACAGTGGCCTTACTTAAAGAGTTGGGTTGTCCAACCCAAAGGATTTAAATGAATTAGCAATCAATCTCAGTTATCACATTTACGGTACTTTTAGTAACCAAAGTTGTGGATTCAAGTAAAATAATTGTAAAGAACACATTCCTACTAAACTAATCTAAATTTTATAACATGATATCAATTGATGAGTAATTCCAGGGTTGCAACCTTTATGACTCTGTTTAGCCTTAATAGTATCTATTTATGTCCGGTTTCCTGATTATTGATTAACAAGGTTTAATTTACCTGAAAAGGGTTGCACGCCTCTGTTGGCCTACCCTTATTGACTGATTAACTACATTGTTGAGTAGGGATAGACAGACCAATAAAAATGAATTAAAATTATCTTCCCAAATTATGAACCTAGCGAGGTGTAAGGGTAGTTGTCACTGGTCTCCGTTACATGAATCAACCTAGTTTCCTAGTGTTGAACAAGCTCCCTATATTACTACATTCTACCCACTCCAACATCTCTCAAATCTAGAGTGAACAACTAATGTACTCCCTAGTTGGCCAGACTTAGAATATAGATAAGAATAGCATAGGAATAACCAAAAGAAACCATTCATAGATATTTAAAGTTAAGAAATACACATTATTTATGGCTACAACCCGAGAATATGGAGATTTAACCACTCATGAACGTGAAATACATCATGAATGAATTGAAAAACATCAGAAACCATAGCATAAAGATTAAACTAACCAAAATATTGCAGAAAAGAGTTCTCTGTCGTCCCTACTGAAGTTCTTGCGTAGAAAACAGAATGTAAACTTAAATTCTATGATAGAATAATAATAGCAATCCCAACATTTGACTTTTTAGCATTGTGTCCTCAAGTCCGCGATGTGGACCCCTTGTTTTTCTAGCTTTTTGCTTAATTTGCTGACTGGATAATTTTACACATCTTTTGCACAGGTCTGTGATGCGAACCTTGCACTCTTTTTAGCTTTGCATTTTTTTCATTTATCAGCTTCCACAACCTTGTTCAAAGTCTGCCATGTAGATTTTGGTCTTTTGGCTACTTCTACTGACTTTTATCCTCCAAATTCCAAGCTGTGTTCTTCCTTCAATTTTGGGTTTGACTTTGAATTTTCGTAATTAAAGCAAAATCCTACAAATACACAATAAACTGACGAACTTGGCCCTATGTTAGCAACATAAGAGAAAAATACACTAAAAATTTAGACTCTTATGAATTTACCCTCTGACTTGTCTCTATTTATGGGCATTATTGGCTAATTAGGTATATAAATATGCCTAAGATAACCACCCCACACTTAGGGCTTTGTCCGTCCTCTGGCAAATTAAGACACATGCATGAGACTCCCTACAGTAATATGTACAACGAAAATCATGCGGCCACTCTTTGAACCTTGTTGACAACTTTCAGTGTCCTTGGTAGAAATTACTCACACCTAGCACTAATGTATACATGCGAACTCATGCAAAATGTTTAACAGTTCATCCAATTACTGGCCTGACATGATCATGTGCCCTCACCAAGAAGAATTACCCATGCACACCGCTAAAACCTACACAAGAGATTAACAATGGGTACACAAACAACTCTTACTCTCTGAAAAGATGTCTCAAGTTGCTTCTTGATTCCATAGGCTTTCCCTAAATGTAAGCTTAAACCTGGTTGGAGTTTTCATTAGAGGATCACGTACATCTTTGTCTAGCTGTAATGTAGGTTGGGGGTAGGTGGGATACATTTATGGATATAACTGACACAGCTCACTTCCCATGCGCTATTAGCACACTTCACTTCCTTTCCTCCCCTTCATGCCTTCTTAATTCAACAACCCTTGTTAACACTTTACTAATTCATGCTATAAGTACTCCTAGTTATTTACATCTGATCAAAGGACAATACTCCATATCACTAAGTAGACACCCTAAAAAAAATGAACAATATTTATTTATTTTTTTTGACTGAGATTCAGTGTGCTTCCGTGATAGATCCATGATACGGAGGCATCGTGGATCAGCATTGGATAACTAATTGTAATTTTCCTTTTTTTGGGGCCAAAATAGTGTGCATCCGTGTTTGCTCTACTTTGTAGAGGCAACACAGACCAATACTATTTGGTCTACACTGTTCTTTTTTTTTTTGTTTTTTTCTTTCGACCCTCTACTGTTTCTCAGCCCTCAAGTGTCCACTCAAGTTCCCTCTCCTTTGATTCACCATGCTAAAGTGCTAGGGAATTAGCCTCAAATGCAGAAAATTGATCAAGGAAAAGGGATTGACTTGAATTGTGGTTAATCAAAGAATATGCTATGGCTCAAAAGGGCTAACTAGGGTTATTTTCATCTATCAAAGAAATGCCTAGATCCTCTCTTTTAGTTCCAACTCCTACCAAGTTTACTCTACATACCAGGCAAGTTCTCAAACTTATCGCAACAAAGACTTAGAATTAGCTCGCTCACTCTTGGCACACTTTCATCACAAGGTTAGCACTAGAGTTCCTATTATGGTATTCACATGAATTCATTTATTTAAGCATGCATACAATTATGACTTCCAAGGATTAAGCAACTACCCCAAACTAAGTTTGAATGTTTACGCTTGATGCTTGTTTCTACACTACCACACTCTACATGAACTCGATTCAACGAATGCTCTTAGGATGGTCGTCATCCATCCATCATAGGGCCCCTATCACTCAACTATGACTAACACAGCTATTTGCAACAGATAAGCAACTACCATGACTCATTGCATTCATAGCATATTAACATTTAAACATCTATGCATAGGAGTAGCTCATAGTTGTTAATTACAGATCGGACATAGAAGAAAAAATGTTCAATCCTAACATTAGAACAAATGTCCAAACATAAGCAGTAACATTACAAAGCAGAACTAGAAATAGTGGTCTTAATACATGCTAATAGAAATAGAAAAATAGAAGCATAATCAATAAATGAATCCCCACCCCACACTTAGACTTAGCATTACGCTCAGTCCTAACCATACAAAACATGTGAAGTGGGAAATCTGGTGCTTACTCATCATTGGGCCCTGGTAGAATGGGCTTACCCCTACGTAGACCGATGGCTCATCAAGTATTTCCTCATCCTCATCATGCACCTCTCCCGGGTCCGTGGGTACATCATCCTGAACTTGTTCAATGAACCTTGGCCCAATGCCTAAGAATACTTTAGCATAGGCATTGAGAGGATATCAAACCTCAAAATCCTAAAGCTCTTAATGTGTAGAGGGGCGGCGACCAGTCTGATGCCTTAGTATCTCGAGCCCGTACATGCAGGCCATAATTAGCTTATCCCAATAGGTTCTCTGGTTGTGGTCAGCACCGGGCCCAAAGACACATCAAGCCCCTTGATGTGAGTGGCAATATATGGGGGGGTGTTAAATAACGGGGCAGTAATCTTTTTTCTCCTCCAGGACACCTGTCATACGGCATAATTGAGTTATAAGGTCTTAGAATGCATACCTGCGACCCTTGTGGGTCTTCACCTACCTCATCACTAGCCTAAAAATGGAACCATAGTTCAACGCCATCCCTGTCATGAGTGCATAGGTGAGGCACACTCGATCCCTCATCACATTTGTGAAATGCTATCCCGGGAAGAATGAATGTATCACCAGCTTAACCTGGATGCAGGCCTCCTTTAGTATGTGAGAAAACGAGAATGATAGGTGATAGCCCCTCTCCATATGTCAGACCCACTTAGCTATGGAAGTCAGTCCCACCAGCATGTGTCTGATTTTCTAGTATGGTGGGCGAAGGCATAACTCATTGAATACACCTACAAAGACCTCTTCGGGGGTGCTAAGGACCCTGTTAATAATAAGAGATGAAAATTCACCTCCATTCCTCGAACAATGACAGATTGGGACCACAGATCCTTGCTCATGTTGGTGTAGAATTCCAGCACCAAGCTTAGGTTACAAGGTCGGGGGTCTTGGAACAAGAACCCCAACCTCAATTCATTGCACCAGTTGAGAATCTGCGGGTATTCATCCCTTAGCAAGTCTACATCAATCAGGATGTCCAGTAGTACTTTATCTCATCATGAGATTGGTACCACTGTTTTCCCTCCGTATCAACTGCCTTGGCCCCGAATCTGGCCTATTGGCCTCTTTTAGTGTCGCGAGACACTTATGGGACATCCTGGGCTCACTTCCTAGTGTTGAAAGCCCCTACTCTACTAGATTGACTGCCTCGACATGCACGTGAAGACATGATACCTACGAAAAAATAAGTTCACAATCAATAACCCGATAACAATGTCCACAACCCCACACTTAAACTCAAGCCCATAAGGTGAAGGTACTCAGACTTCCCCAAGACATATGGGCTACAACTCATCAATCCAACATACCCCTCTATTTTCAAAGCATCCCATTCCACCCTAACATCAATACCTGAAACCACCAAAAAAGTGCCCGAAAACTTACCTAGGAACTGCTCATAATTTTGTTTTCCATATATCTAAAAATTCATTTGTTATTTTGAAAAGTTGACTTCATATTCTTGTTTAGGGGTTCAAATTGAGTGGGAAATGGGTCTAACCCAAATTTTAGAGTAACCATATCAAAATTCGAAAATCGCAAAATATGCTATCTAGGAAGGTCAAATTTGAAGGGGCATATCTCTTAGCACACAAATAACTGGATGACCCACAACCTACCACCTTAAATACCTTAGAATTAGCTTTACAACACACTTTGTTTCACCTTATTCTGAGTTCAGATGAAGGATTTATGCCCATTTTTGTAAAACTCGGCCGTGCAGAAAATGCAATGTCCAGTTAGCTTTACAACACACTTTGTTTCACCTTATTCTGAGTTCAGATGAAGGATTTATGCCCATTTTTGTAAAACTCGGCCGTGCAGAAAATGCAATTTCCAGTTAGCAGTCTGCCTTACCTCTGCAACGTGTCCCTATGTTTTTGGTGCTTTTTTTCGGTCTACGGCATGTAATTCTTGGGCCTTAGGATTCTCGCACTTGAAAATACATATACCTAGCCTTATTTCACCCTCATATCATCCTAAACATTGCTCAAAATGCATTCAAACATTTAGATTCATATTTCACCCTAAATTCAAGTCCCAAACTCAAAGTGTTTTAGCATGTTTTGAGCTTCAAATCTTGGGTCAAATGTTGGATTTGATGAGAGATTTTGATATGAATATCTTGGGGGTGTTGCAAGGTATTGATTAAAGGTTTTACCACTGATTTTCCTACCTAGTATCATCACTAAATTGCATGTTCTTTTACCCCCTTACACACCCCCAAGGTGTTTGATAAAATATTTGGTTATGGTTTTTTGAGGAATTGAAGGTCAAAAGCATGAGATATGATATGAATGATATTATGAAGATGAAATGAGCTTATGTATATGACCGTTCCTATATGAAGTATTGCACTAGAGCATATGATAAATCCTATATAAAGTGATGCATTAGACAATGCCTAATCCGGGGGGGACAAGAGCACATGATTATTCCTACATGAGGTATCGTATTAGAGCTTATGATAAATCTTATATAAAGTGTTGCATTAGACCATACTCAATCTGGGGGAAAACTACCGAATAACTGGATGGATGTTTATACTCATCCACTGGGGTGATGGGGTGATATCATCACCAAGCGAGATGATGGTTTGTACTCACTAACTAGATGGGGGTTTGTACTCATCCACCGAGGTGATAAGGTGGTATCATCACCAACCAAGATGGGGATTTGTACCTACTAACCTACCGAGGGGTTTGTACCTTGGGAACTAGCTTGGTCCGTTACGCATTTTGGATTATGATGCCTATCTATTATTGCATTGCATCCCTCATACTTAGTACATTCAAACATACTAACGTATACTCTTGCCTACATGGTATCACCATGTAGGGACCAGAGCTCCTATTATTTCTTCTTGTGGCTAGATGGATTGTTCAAGTTAGCTTTTGGTGAGTCTTTCATTCCGAGGACATGGACTATTCTCTCACACTATGTATAAAGATTCTCTTTACTTTATAGTTTACTAATGACTATGAGGGTGAGCCTAGTTGTATGTCTTGGCTCCCGCCATTATCTATGTAGTAGAAGTGTTATTGGACAAAACAATGTATTTATGCTATGAGTTGATTCTATTATCTTTTGACTCTATGTTATGACAAGTTCTCCCTAAGTCCCTTCTTCCCTTATTTCCATTCATTATATGTCATTTAATTGTTTTCGTGACCAAGAATGTGTAATGATATGCTATGAGGCTTGTTTGGGGTTTCTTCGAGTTCCCCATTCGCCGGTCACGTCTAGGCCTTAGGCTTGGCTAGTGACACTACCCGTCGATTTCGTCAAGCACATGATCACATCATACATACTTACACCCACAACTGTCGACAAGTATTAGTTCAACCCCAGAGCACAGTGCTCTGTCATCGTCATCCCCTCTTCTTTGAGAAAATCTCATTAAATAAATCGAGATCTTGTTACTCTTTGGCACAATGCACCCCACACTTAAACTGTGGCACCATGAAACATCCCCACACATGTGGATTCAACCTCTCTACTCAGTAATTTAGTCCCATCACACATGATAACAGCCTAGCAAACACAAGACAATACTCTAGGCATACATATCACCAAGATTACTCGATTTCCCCTTTCGCTCCAATTTCTATCCCAAAATCGGGTTAGGGTTTACACCCCCAACAAAGAAGCACACTAATCACTCCCATTAACAAAATAATCCATGATAAAACATTCCCAACAAGTATTAAACAACAAATAATCCATGAACAAGGCAACCCACTTCGATTTAACCCACAAACATGAATAATTTCATACCTTGTATCCTTGGGACTAAGCAAAATTAGAGTGGAGCAAATGTACTTCTGCGAAGAAGAGACTTGTGCAAAGAGAAACTTGACAAACTTGATGTGCGATGTAGAGTAGTTTGAATTTGGGGTGAAAGTGGTAAGGAAAAGAATATTACAATGGAGAAAAAGGGGTTTGGAGTCGGGGAGAAGGCGTAAAAGGAAAAAAATAGTTGGGGTACTTAAAAGGGGTGGGACCACGTCTGCACGCGAAAGAAATAACACATATCCGCGTTCCCTCTGTGTCACGAGAAGACACAAACCCACACTTAAGAAATTTTTTTCTGCTTGCAGAAACAGTAAGAATCCGCGATGGAACCACATCGTCGTACCATCACGAATGCTCATTGTTTTGAGTTTCATTAAAATTTATTTTTTTTCTCCAGACCCTAGAAAATTCCCTGAACACCTAAATATACTTCAAAATAATAAAACTAATGTATTAGACCAAGCAAACACAAAAAATACCCAATGGATCATTAAGAAATGAGGAAGGAAAAATTTGCACAAAATTGCATAGGTTTCACGATGCGAAGGCATCACAAACCTGTACTTTTGCAAATTTCTCACACTTTTGGTATGGGACCTGATTTTCTAATTTTTTTTAGTTAAAAGAAAATAAATAATGTTACTTTACCACGAGTTTCCTCCCTTGCAGGACCGTATTTAACATCATGGAACAATGCATCATCATCTCATTCATTATTGGCCACATCAATGGGCTCCTCAACTTGATTCGAGTCCTTACCATAATAGTGTTTAACACATTGACCATTCACCAAAAAGTTTGGTTTGTGGTCAAGTCCTTCAACTCCACTGCACCGTGGGGTGTAACCGCTACCACCACGTACGGTCCACTCTATTTGGACCTCAGCTTCCCTAGAAACAATTTAAGATGGGAGTTAAAGAGCAATACCTATTGACTCGACTCAAAGTTCTGCTTGATTATGTGCTAGTCATTCCACTTCTTTGTTCGCTACTTGTAGAGCTTGACATTTTTATAGGCTTGGAGTCGGAACTCATCCAACTGCTCTAGTCTCTTCCTGCCTGAGAACTCAGGGTCAAGATTCAGCTTTTTTATCACCCAGTACACCTGATGCTCGAGCTCTACGGTCAAATGACATACCTTTCCATATACTAGCCTGTAAGGAGAGGTTTCGATTGGGGTATTGTATGCAGTCCAGTACGCCCACAAAGTTTCATCAAGCTTTATCGTCCAGTCTTATTAGGTGGCATTTACTGTCTTCTGCAATATTTGCTTCACCTCCTGAGTTGATACCTCCACTTGGCCGCTAGTTTGCGGATGATATGTTGTGGCCACTTTGTGCCTGATCCCATATTTTGCCAACAAGTTCTTTATGGTTTGATTGGGAAAGTGGGTACCACCATCACTGATAATGGCTCTTGGAGTATCAAATCGTGTGAAGATGTTCTTTCTGAGGAACTTGCTCACTACCTTAGTATTATTCGTTGGGAGGGCTACTGCTTCTACCTATCTAGACACATAATCAACAGCTACCAGGATATAATGATAACCAAATGATGGTAGAAATGGCCCTATGAAGTCTATGCCCCAAAAATCAAAGATCTCCACTTCCAGAATATTGTTTGGGGGCATCTCATGCCTCCAAGATATGGCACCAGTCTTCTTGCAAGCATCATAAGCCCTACAGAACTGAATAGCATCTTTAAACAAAGTGGTCCAGAAGAAACCTAATTTTAATACCTTGTGTGATGTCCTATCACCACCATGATGATCCCCATATGGAGAGGCATGACATCTCTCAAGAATTTGCTTCATCTCCGCCTTCAGAATACATCTCCTCACTATGCGATTAGCTCTTTATTTGAAAAGGTAGGGCTCATACCAAATATATGCCTTCGCATCAAGAGCTAACCTCTTCTTCTGCTGGTATGTTGCATCAGGAGGTAACATACCACTCACCAAGTAGTTTACAATTTCAGCATACCATGGTAATTATTCCGCCTCAATTACAAGCAGCTGCTCGCTAGGAAACTCTTCCTTGATCTACAATTGCTTGCCTATGTGAGCATTAGTCTCTAACCAGGATAGGGTGGTTAGCAACCTGGTTCTTGCTGCCCTTACGATCCTTGATCTCAATGTTGAACTCTTGGAGCAATAGGATACATGTGATCAGGCGCGACTTTGCATCCTTCTTATTGAACAAATATTTCATGGCCGCATGGTCTGTGAACACCACAACTTGGGTTACCACCAAATAAACTTCAAATTTATCAAATGCATATACTAATGCCAATATTTCCTTTTCTGGTGACTGCATAATTGTTATCTGATGTATCAAAGGTCTTGCTAGCATAGTATAGAAAGTGGAAAAATCTATCTTTGTGCTGCCCAAGTACTGTACCCACTACAGTATCACTGGCATCATATATTAGCTCAAAAGGGAGACCCTAATCCAGTGCTACCAAAGCAGGTGCCTCCACTAACTTCTTTTTCAGTAGTTCGAATGCTTGTAAGCAAGATTCATCAAAGTGAAATGATACCTCTTTCTCCAATAGAGCACATAGTAGCTTTGTAATCTTTGAGAAGTCTTCAATGAATCTGCGATAGAAACCCACATGTCCCAAAAAACTTCGGACTCCTTTGATTGAAACTGGTGGTAGCAGCTTGTCGATCACCTCGATCTTGGCTCTGTCTTCCTCCAACTCCTTCTTTGACACTTTGTGACCTAAGACTATCCCCTCCTTAACAAAGAAGTGATGTTTCTCCCAATTAAGAATGAGGTTAGTCTCCTCGCACTGTGCTAGTACTCTGTCTAAATTTTGCAAGCAACTCTAAAAAGATTCACCGAAGAATGAGAATCCATAAATACCTCAATGAAATCCTCCACCATGTCATGTAAGATGGACATCATACACACTTGGAAAGTGGCTGGTGCATTGCACAACCCAAAGGGCATACGTTTGAAGGCATATGTCCCATATAGACATATGAAGGTTGTCTTTTCTTGGTCCTTGGGTACAATGGTTATCTGGTTGTATCTCAAATACCCATTAAGGAAGCAATAATACTCCTGCTCAATGAGTCTATCCAACATCTAATCAATGAAAGGCACGGGGTAATGGTCTTTCCTGGTGTCGTTGTTTAATTTTCTTTAATCCATGCAAATTTACCACCCCGTCATTGTTCTAGTAGGAATCAACTCATTCTTTTCATTGGTGACAACTATCATCCCTCCTTTCTTGGGGATACATTGTACAGGGCTTACCTATTTGCTATCTGATATGGGGAAGATGATCCCTGTACCCAACCACTTAATGATCTCTTTCTTTACTACCTCTTTCATAATTAGATTTAGCCTTCTATGCGATCAAGCCATTGGGTTATGACCCTCTTCCATGAAGATTCTGTGTATGCATAACGCTGGGCTAATGCCATAGATGTCAGACATTTTCCACCTCATTTCTCTCTTCCTTTTCTTCAGCATTGCAATAGCCGCTTCTACTTAGACTACAGTAATGAAATAGACAAAATTACAAGTAATGTATTATTTTTGCCGAGGAATTCATACCTGAGATGTGATGGTAATTGCTTCTACTGTAACTGAGGAGCTTTTCAACTGAGGGTTTAAATGGTGGTCCTAAAGCCCTATTTAATGGCTCGTTTATCTTTTTTAACATACTCACATTGTGAGTATTTAGGACACTCTCAATTTCTTGGGCCTCAGCATCATGAACTAGCCCTTGATTCAACAATAGCCTAGCTAGTGGATCTTCAATATCAACCTGGGTCACAATAACTATAGTGTCTATCATTGTGATGGCTGCTAGATCTTCATATGCAGCCGGTAGCTTCATAGCCTAGTACACATCAAACACTTCCACCTTATCATGGATTCTCATGGTGAGATACCCTACGATAACATCAATTAATGCCCCTCCTATGGCTAGGAACGGGCGTTCGAGTATAAATAGGACCTCAGGGTCCGGCTCAAAATCTTGAATGACGAAGTCTACAGGGAAGATGAGAGATCCCACTTAGACTAAGACATCCTCATTAAGTCCATGGTCCTAGCCATGAACCTATTTGCCAGCTGTAATAAAATGGTGGTTGGCTTCGGCCTTCCCATCCCCAGCTTCTTGGGTCACAACCCATTCAGATGACTCCCGATAGTTACTTGCATAGTAAAGCTCCTTGTATCTTTTAACTTCACTAGCAAGTGTGATTTATTGAGAATTTTGGAGCTACAAGCCTATGTCAGTGCCACAGTCTCATACTCAACCCACTTAGTTTTGTTAGCAACAATGTCCTTGACATATTTGGTGTATTTCAGGATCCCCAGCAAAACATCAATCAATAGTAAGTTAATCTGTACCTGTTTTAGCAGCCTGATGAACTTCTAAAAGTAACCATCCTCCTTCTTCTTCTTGAGCTTCTATGGGAATAGAGGAGGAGGTTTTGGCAATGGAGGAGGAGGTTTTGGCAATAGAGTTGCCTCATCAGTGGTTAGGCTGGGATTGCCAACGTCATTATCTTGTGTAATATTCTGATCATCCCCCTTTTTATTCTTGGGGACTAATTCAGTTAAGGGCCTTCCACTCCTTGTGCTGACCATATTTACCTGCTTTGGATTGGGATCAGTGTTACCCTATAGGCCTCCTTGAGGTTTGGAATTTATTGAGTTGGCCAACTGTTCGAACTATTTTTCTAAGTTCTGCAGATTTCGCTTGTGCCTCCGAATATACTCTTCTTGCATGTTCTAGTTTGCCAAGATCTGCCTCAACACCTCACTATCCGTCATGGTGTTTGGATTGGCCTATCTCGTAGGCTATTGAACCATCTGATTCTGATATGCATTTCTACCCTGTGGTCTTTGCTGAGGTGGTCCATAATTCTACTAATTGCCACCCCATGAGAAGTTTGGGTGGTTACTCCAATTCTGGTTATATGTGTTCCCAAAACCTTGATAGCCCCCTCTGTTAGCATATCCCATAAAGTTTACTGCCTCTGGATTAGCTCCGCATGATTCAACAGTGTGGTCACCTCCCCCACAAACATCACACCAACCAAGTTATTATTGTTGTACCATATTAACAAGGGCTTGCTACTGCCCAACTGCTAATGGTGCTTGCTATTGCAGACCCAAAGACAAGTTGTTAAAGTTTGTGGTCATCATGTTTTGCTAGTTGCCATTTGAGCCTACAGGTTCATTATTGCATCAATTTCTAATACCCTGCCTACTTCTGGACTATCGGTCCACTGGATCCTCCATTCCATTTTGGATTAGCTTGAGCAATTCTATTGAGAAGAGCATACAACTCAACACATGTCTTCTCCAATGCTTGACCCCCTACATCTAAATCAAGAAGAATCTTGGTATTGGGTTCCAAACCTTCGATAAAGGTATGGGCCAGTACCTCATTATTTCTGACAATTATGTGGGCAATTGTTAGAAGAGTTTTGTACCTATCCCATGCTTGATATAGATTCTCCCCAAACCTCCACTTGAAACTCAGGATCTCACTTCTAAGTTTGGCTATCTTGCCAGATGAGAAGAATAGAGTGAGAAACTTACGAGCTAGATCATCCCAGGATGCTATGGAGTTTGGTGGCTCAATTTGCAACCACTTTCGGGCTTCCCCTAATAGTGAGAAGGGTAACAAGTTCATCCTTACATAGTCTAGGTTCACTCCCGGGAGAATGAAGGTATCAGCAATCTCAAGAAAATCCCAAAGATAGACCTGTGGATGTTCATGAGAAAGCTCGGTGAACTGTTCAGTAGAGTTTAGCAGCTAGACTGTGTTCTTTTTGAGCTCCCACCGGCCACCGGGCTCAGGCTTGACAAAATAGCTAGTCATATTAGTGGTTCTCGGGATTGCCATATCCCGCACGGGCCTTAGAGCCAATGGTTCAATAGTCGGTACTAGAGGTGCAGGTGGGCTATTGTTTGCCATATTCTCTCCAACAAGTTCAACCTCCACCTTGTTATCCTCTTGCTCCTCCTGCTCTACAAGTTCAATTGGCAGTGTCTCTAACAAAACTCTTGCTTTACACTTTGATTGGTAAAAATAAAAGTCCCGATCTTCTAGCTTATTTATCATTGACCTGCAAAAAAACACCGCTAAGATGAAATGTAGCGAACACCACAAAAGAAGAAAACTTCGATAATCAACCAATTCGTTTCAAATCCTTGGCAACAGAACCAAAAACTTGTTGCTCCCTAGCACACACAAGTGTACGTGGTCTCACAAGTAATATAGTATCCCTACTTAAAGAGTCGGGTTGTTAAACCCAAAGATTTGAATGTAATTAGCAATCAATCTCAGTTGTCACATTTATGGTGCTTTTAGTAACCAAAGTTGTGGATTCAAGTAAAATAATTGTAAGGAACAAATTCCTATTAACTAATATGAATTTTGCGACAAGATATCAATTGATGAGTAATTCCAGGGTAGCAATCTTCACAACTCTGTTTAGCCTTAACAATATCTATCTATGTATGGTTTCTTGGTTATTGATTCACGGGGTTTAATTTACCTGAACAGGGTTTCACGCCTCTGCCAGCCTACAGTTATTGACTGACTAACTACATCGTTGAGTGGGGATAGACAGACCAATAAAAATGCATTAAAGTTATCATCCCGTATTATGAACCGAGGTGTTTCACAAAACAAGGTTAGGCTAACTAGGTGTAAAGAAAGAAAATTTACATGTAAAGCTCAAACATTTGGAACAAAGGATTAACTACTTCATTTGGTCGATCATTTAAGCAAAATTGGACTCACTTAAAAGAATAATGGCCTAAGATTCTCTCTTAATCAACCATATTTCCAGTCTAATCTTAGGGTAACAAGGCAAGTTCTGAGTCGGTATACAATGCAAGAATATGACAAAATAGGCTCATACACACATGGGATGCACACAAAATCAATGTGGACTCACAAGTCATAATTCAAGCTTCAACTTGCCTTCTCTTTATCAGAACAAACATTGCCAAATAATCATATGCAAGATTGCACTAGCAACCAACAATCTCAAAATTTTGAGGGTACCCAATTTTCAAAACATTCATAAAACTAATCAAGATTATGCACATGCCAAAAGATAATAATCACTATATAACTATAAATTATCTACACTACCTAAACATGCTGGTTCAATAGAAATTAAACATCTAGAAGGAAAAACAAACATGACAAGAAAACCTTGAGATAAAAAATAAAGGAAGTTACGGACTCAAGGCTAATCAGACTTCACCCTAATCCATAATTTCCCACACCCTACCAAAAGAAAATACTTTGTCCTCAAATTAAACAAATTAATAAGAGAAACAAGGGACATACCTTGGGTTGCCTTCTAAGAAGCACCTAATTTAGTGTCGTTGCATGACGAGATGACCTCTTGTCTCATGCTTCTTCGAGGTCCCAATATTCCACTATCTTAATTTCCTCCCTATCACCTATATATACTTTGAACCTTTGGCCATTAAAATTGAAGATTTTACGGTCCCTGCTTTCTAGCTTGATGGCACCATGAGTAAAAATAAGTACCACTCGGAAAGGCCCCATCCACTTGGATCTGAGTTTCCCAGGAAACCACTTCAACCTAGAGTTGTAAAGCAACACCATGTCTCCCGAAGTAAATTGGCGATTCTCGATTCTACGATCATATTGGATTTTTATTCTTTACTTGTACAAGGCAGAGCTCTCATATTCTTTTAGTTAGAACTCATAAAGTTCATTAATTTGCATTAGCCTAGATGTTGCTGCTTCATTCCAATCTAGGTTTAGCTTCTTTAGTGCCCATAGTGCTTTATGCTCAAGTTCAATTGGCAAGTGACAGGCCTTACCAAATACCAATTGGTATGGAGACATCCCAATTGGTGTTTAGAAGGTAGTGCGGTAGGCCCACAATGCATCATCAAACTTTTGAGACCAATAAGTATGATTCACATTCATAGTTGTGGGTAAAATTTGCTTTATCTCTCTATTTGACACTTCTACTTGCCTGCTTGTTTAGGGATGATAAGGCGTTTCCACATATTTCTTTACACCATACCTTTCAAGGAGAGCTTTGAACAATTTGTTACAAAAATGAGAACCTCCATCACTGATAATTGCTCGAGGTGTTCCAAACCTGGTGAAAATGTTTCTTCGAAGAAACCCTGTGACACTCTTGCCCTCATTGTTTGGCAAGGCTATAGCCTCCACCCACTTGGAGACATAATCTACCGCAACTAGGATATATTTATTCCCATGAGAACTAACAAAGTTTCCTATGATGTCAATACCCCTTATATCAAACAACTTGATCACCAAAATAGGATTAAGATGGAATTCCTGTCTCCATGAGACACCACCCTCTCTTTGATATCTGGGACAAGACTTGACATAATCATGAGCATCCTGATGTATAGATGGATAATGATATCCACACTGTAATGCTTTATAAGCTGTACGAGCTTCACTGTCATGGCCATCTACCAACGATGACCGATATGCTTAAAAAATGCTCATCATTTTCACTTCTGGAGCACATCTAGGAATGATCCCATCGTAATAGATATTTGCCATATTCTCTCCAACAAGTTCAACCTCCACCTTGTTATCCTCTTGCTCCTCCTGCTCTACAAGTTCAATTGGCAGTGTCTCTAACAAAACTCTTGCTTTACACTTTGATTGGTAACCTCATGCATGAACCTATGATGTTAATGGGTATTCAAATCAAGAGGTACTACATCACTCACTAGATAATTGGCATAATCTATGAAAAGGGATAAGATTATGTAAGGCTGCCAACGCCCTTTTATTAGGAAAAGAATTATCAATATCAAGACCATCATCAAATTTCACCATAACTTCATCCTCTAATCTGGAAAGGTGGTCGGCTAACTAATTTTCTGACCCTTTTTCATCAATTACATCAAATTTGAATTATTACAAGAGGAGTACCCATCTGACCAGTCTTGAGTTTGCATCCTTCTTAGCTATCAGATATTTAAGTGTAGAGTGGTCTGTGTGCATTATCACCTTTGCTCCCAACAAGTATGATCGAAACTTTTTGAATACAAAGACTAGTGCGAGCAATTCTTATTCCGTGACTGTATAGTTTTTCTGAGCTACATTTAGTGCACTGCTAGCATAGTAGATAGGATGTAGAATCTTCTCCCTATGCTATGCCAACACCACACCTAAGGCACCTCCACTTGTAACACGTATTAGTTCAAAGGGTTCTGACCAATCTGGAGCCACTATGATGGGTGTCGAAGTCAACTTTCTCTTCAATTCTTCAAAGGATTACATATATGCATAGCCAAACATAAAGTTTGCATCTTTCTCCAATAGTTTGCACGAGGGTTGTGAAATCTTGAAAAAAAATCCTTTATAAAGCGACGGTAGAACCCTGCATGACCTAAGAAGCTCCTAACACATTTTACAGAGATTGGTGTCGGGAGTTTCTCAATGTTAGAACCCGTATTGTGGTATATTGGAACCATTATAAAATTTGGGAACTAATGTTGCATTCTTGGAAAAATTCGAGACTAAAGTGACATTAATCAAAAGTTTGGGGACCAAAGTACATTTCTTAAGACTTGGAGTCTTAAAGAATTCTAAGGATTTCCCCAGCCTAAATTGTGTTCATTTTCTATTGGGACAAGTGTAGGAGTGGGGCCAAATTTATATGGATAAATATATGTTAAACCTAAGTTCCCTTCCATTTTCCAACACTTAGAAAATTTGAGAGCAAGAATACACAAGCAACCGCTCTCAGGTTGCTACAGTAACTAGAATTTTTTTTTGCATTTTTGATCCTAAAATTATTTTGATGCTACAAGCTTGGTATATTGAGTCCCCTAAGTAGCGTGGAGGTGTTGGTTGGCCAAGAAAATGCCTCTTTTTATGACTTTGGCGATTTGGGTTGCAAAGGTACGGTGATTTTTAGTCTTGTTCTATGTAATATAAAGATTGTATGTATGTTGTAGTATGTTAAATTGAAAGAAAATCTTGAAAAGATAGCATGTTTAAGTGAATTGTGAATATGAAGGTTAGGTTCGAAAATTGGGATATGCATGTATGTAGTGTGTATTATTTTTTAAAAAACCATGAATTTGTATTTAAATAGCATAAAAATGATCCTTGTGGGGTGAAGGAAGTATTGGAAATTGTTTATATGTATAGTGGAAGTTTGGCCAAAATTGGAGTCTATGTATGTAGTTAAATGTTGTGTTGTAGCATTGAAAGTATATGTTTGAAGTTTAGATGATGTAATATGGTTCTTGGAGCATAAAGGAGTGCTTGAATATGATATACATGTATATATAGTATGCTGCCCTATTTTTGTAGTTGTGACGAAATGAGGTTCTTTAGTGAAATGGGTTGTAATAATGGTATGGGAAGTACTTGTTGATGTTGTTGTTGATGTAGTTGTTATTGTGTTGATAATTGGAGCCAAGATGGATTCTCAGGGTGGTCTATTTAAAGGGAGAGTGCTGTCAAAATTTTATAAAATTAGGGGTAAATTTGGGATTTAAGGCCCGGAAAGGCCTTTAGCTAATCGTTGGCATTATTGTGATTTGTTGTAGACGTCGGACATCCAGAAGCATAAATTAGATTGGCTTTGCATTGGAATTAGTTGGAGAAGGAATCGAGGTATGTAAAGCATTCCATTCTTCGGCATGGCTTAGTTAAACGTGGAAAATGTTATAAGTCTTGAAAGATCCCATCTTCTTGCAGTTCAAGCCTAAGTATGTTTTATGTTCATTCCTTGCCATTCTTGTGAACCATTATCTACATCCTAAGCTTTTGTATCTGTAGAATCCATAAACACTAGGAGTATGAAAAGAAATTGGCAAGTTTGAAATACCTTATGTTCTAATTGTTCCAAAAATATTAATGCTTATAATTATTGATAGGAAGCCCAAACTACCTTGAGAATAGTTTTGAGACGCTTCCTAATAGTTTGCATGATCTAGGTGAAATATATTCCTTTTAATTTGAGCTTGTGCATGACCCGTACTCGTTCTTTGGCATGCTTATGACAATTTGTTATAACCTTGATTCCTATGTATTTGAAGTTTGTAAATTGTGAGCATTTGTAAGATGTGATAAGTTTCGAAAGAATTTGTTCTCTAATAATTTTAAGACTAGAACATCCGAAATTTGTTAGAAAGCTTGGGTTATCTCGAAAACTGTTGTGAAATGTCTCATGGAAGTTGATACGAACTAGGTTGAGTATGACCTCCTTTTTACTGTTTGCTCAAAGTTGCAGTCTTAATGTTATTTATTTGACTTTTTGGTTTGAAACTTAGGAATATGTTTCATAGTGGCATAATGGACATGGAGAATACATTGACTCCAATTAGCTTAGAATTGAGGCATAATAGGTCATTGAGTTTGAACATGGATATAAGAGACTTATGTTCATTTCGTGGCATTTTCATGGAAATTAGTCAATTAGAGACTTGTACTGGTTTTGCTGGACTATAACTACATTCAAGTATTAGAAGTGCTAAATGTTT
>DF359884.1:5920-33274 GCA_000787875.1 Solanum virginianum
ATATATATATATATATATATATATATATATATATATATATATATATATATATATATTTATATATATAAGTTTCGGTGTTGGCATTATGCCCGGGCGCACCTCAATAACCTGAGCGGTCCAGGCCATATCTATGGTGGGCGCGTCTCGATACCCCGAGCGATCCAGATCATATTCTTAGTGGGCGCATCTCGATACCCGAGTGGTCCAGATCATACTCTCAGAGGGCGCGTCTCGATACCCCGAGCGGTCCAGATCATATTCTTAGTGGGCGCGCCTCAATACCCCAAGCAATCGAGATCATATTCTCGGTCCAGATCATATTCTTAGTGGCGCGCCTCGATACCTCGAGCGGTCTAGATTATATTCTCATAGGTTGCGCCTCGATACCCCGAGTGGTCCAGATTTTGCACTATGCCAGTTCTATATTAGGATTTGTGAGTTTTGGGATGCCTAGCTTACTTATCCTAGGTTTGATATGTGATGGGGATTTCTAAGGTTTGAACATTCTGGTAAGATGCTGTGTATGGCGCGAGTTTGGAGGTCACCGTCATTTTCATACATTATACGCAAATTTGGTATTTTAAAAGGAAATATTTTGATGTTTGTATATGTGTTTGACTACCATACTTCTGTTCCTAATTATTACCTCGGTTTGTAGTTTGGAAAGTAAGCATTTTAATAGTTAGGTTATATTTTAATATTTTTGAATAAGCCTTTGACTTTCATAGGTCCATTTGATGACTACTTTGATTTACATTCTATATATTCTGCTTTACATATTCGGTATGTATTTTGTACTGATCTCCCTTTGTTTCGGGGGTTGTGTTCCATGCACGCATGTACTGACGTACTGAGTAGCGGGCCACCAGCTTAGGACCCTTGTCTACCTTTTGAAGAGCTCCTTTTCTTCGGAGCACTATTTGGTATACATGCTACTTCTTTATTTTGTATTATGTCCATTTGAGGGTACGACGGGGCCCTGTCCCGTCTTTTGATTTTATTGGTTTGTATAGAGGTCTGTGGATACCTGTGAGTATGGGATGCTGGTAGTTTGTATTATTCTAGGTGTATATGATGTATGTTGGGTGGTTTAACCGCAGCGGTGACCTTGTCGGCCTGCGTATATATATATATAGATGTTTGTGATGTTTGCTGGGACTTTCTGTATACAGGTGGGTAGTCAGTAAAATAGAGGAAATTCTGCCGAAATTTCTGTAAATAAGTTAGTATTATAATTGGGGTTGGTTTAGTAGGTGTGTCTGGGTGCCCCGTACGGCACTAGTCACGGCCCACGAGGTTGGGTCGTGACAGGGGGGATCTGGATTTTTTAAGAAAAGTAATGGACTTTCCATTAATTTAAGATGGAGGATTCTAGAATTAGGAAATCTCTCTTAGATAGTAGTGTAATTTTCTATGAGTGGGTCGGTTTGCAGTCCATTTCTATTTGACTTGTTCGGGTTCTTTTGTACAGATGGGCTGTTGTTTGGTCTAATAAAACTAGTTTATTGCACGTGTTTTGCACATATGTGTCGTGTCAATTTAAAAATTATATATAAATACTACTTATTACTAAAATAAATACAATATTCATATAAATAAAATTAAATAAGTATTATTAATTTAATTCAATAAATTAATCTATTCTGAACTGGCAAGGATGAGAAAAATCAATTCAACTACTTATAATATAGATATGTTGGTAGTTTATGAATACAACAACAACATACCCAGTATGAAATCCCACAAGTGGGGCCTGGGAAGGGTAGAATGTACCAAACCTTACCACTACCTCATAAAGTAAAGAGGTTGTTCCCTGAGAACCCCCGTTTCAAAAATCCATAAGTAGAATAAACTAGATATGGAAAAAAGAAAGAAAAAAAAGGAAACAGAAAGAACAATGAACAATGAAAAGCACATAATAGCATGTAAATACGATAAAACCAGCATATATATGACGAATAATGACAACACAGGATATAAAACATGACTAATCCTACTACCCTATTATACCCCAAGGCCAGACATCCGCCTAATCCTACTACCCTATTAGTCTGCTACTCTAACTCGCGACCTCCACTCATTTCTATCTGAGGTCATGTCTTCAGTGAGATCAAGTTTTGCCATATCCTATCTGATCACCTCCCCCCATTACTTCTTTGGTCTACCTCTACTCCTTCGTGTAACTCTCAAATCCAACCTCTTACACCTTCTAACAGGAGCATCGGTACTCCTTCTTTGCACATATCCAAACCATCATAGTCTTGCTTCCCTCATCTTATCAGCCACAGGGGTCACCTCAAGCTTCTCCCGAATTGTCTCAATCGTAATCTTCTCACTCCTGGTATGACCACACATCTATCTCAACATCCTCATCTTTGTGACCTACATCTTTTAGACATGTGCATTTTTTATTGGCTAACATTCTACCCCATAAAACAAAGACGATCTAACTACCATTTTATAAAATATACCTTTAAGTTATGGTGGTATCTTCTTATAACACAATAGTACTCCAGAGGCAAGCCTCTATTTTGTCCATGTTGCCCCAATATGATGTGTGACATCATTGCCGTTATCAGCACTACTTTAGATGATTGACCAAAGATACTTAATGTTATATCTCTTGGGGATAGGTTGAGTGGCAAGCCTCACATCAATATCTGTTTCATCCCTCGCAACACTGAATTTGCACTCCAAGTATTTTGTTTTGGTCCTGCTCAGTTTGAATCCTTTATGATTTTGGGCTTTTAAATTGTATTTACAATACTGAATTTGCACTCCAAGTATTTTGTTTTGGTCCTGCTCAGTTTGAACCCTTTGGATTCTAAAGTATGACTTCAAACCTCTAATCTATCATTAACTTTAGTCCGAGTCTCATCAATTAGTACTATGTCATCTGTAAATAGTATACACGAAGGAACCTCCTCCTAGATAGACTGCGTTAGCTCATCCATTACCAAGGCAAATAAAAAAGGCTCAACACATATCCTTGATGCTGCCCCATCAAGACAAGAAAATACTCTGAGTCTTCTCCCATCATTCTTACCTGAGCTTTGGATCTGTCGTACATGTCCTTTATCACCCTAATATATGCCATTGGGACACCTTTCACCTATAGACACCTCCATAGACATCTCTAGGAACTATGTCATAGGCTTTCAATGAATACCATATGAAGGTCCTTCTTTCTTTCCCTATATTTCTCCACTAATCTCCGAACAAGATGAATTGCTTCAGTAGTCGACCGTATAGGCATGAATCTAAACTGATTCTCTGAAATAGACACTACATTTCTCACCCTCATCTCCACCACTCTCTCAGACCTTCATAGTGTCTGCAATTTGAGTAGTTAACCAACTTACTTCCCCAAAGGAGGGGGTGGTTTGTAATAATCAATGGAATAATAAACTAACCATTATAAGAGTGAAATCAATATATGGAGATCTATGACCAACTCTATGTGTCGTGCTTTGTTCTATGACCTGTAGACTAGTCTGTGAAACCAAGTCCTCAAAATTAAGGTTTGGACCTTCTACAGTATTGTGTTCCCCATGATTCCCTAACTCAGTATCACCGGATAACCTAATTATCTTCTAGTGTGTAGCATGCAAGACAGTTAGTTAAGTTCACCAAGCCCTTTGGTCAAAGGTGAGAGGTAAATTTCACTATGTGACTTGGCCTATCTCCATAGTGTACATTACTAACCTTTCTCTATTAGTCCCAGTACAACCACTCTTTGCCCAGTTTGGTTGATTAGATGAGAACACATCAATCGAATCCTATTAGTTAATTTTTTTCCTATTTATTACTACCTTGGTCTAGTTAGTAATACTATGCGGGTTCTAATGTTGGTCACCATAAAAAAATATTCAAAATGAAAAGAGTTAATTAATACATGCATGCACACTTTCCAAGAGTTATGAATTATCTAATTTTACCTTGTACCTTGTTAGTTCATCATGGTTCTCACAATCCTAGTTTTGAATTTAGATACTCATGCCTTATGTAGATGCACGAATTATAAATTAAGAAAAAATAATTGAATACTTACACAGTTGAATTAAGAACAAGCAAATTCAACTTCAAAGAGAATCACAAGATTAAAGATGAAATTCAAATACAAGTAATCTCAAAGACTCTCCAATGTAATCTCACTATTTTCTCTCTCTAACTACTAAGTTCTTTAAGTACTATGTGAAAACTTATGAAAATAAACCTAAAAAATCTATTTATAATAAGTAAAATACAAGTCCGAAATGAAATAGGATAACTGGTCGGCACATCATATGGAAGGGGTTTATAGGCCACATTACATTCCACGGCTCATAACTGGGCTCTCGTACAAAGTTGCTAGAAAAATGGACTTCAAGTTTAGGACACCCCTCTATGACAAGTAAATAGTTTACGACCCATAAAGGGGTTTCGTGTGAAGAATCTTCAGAAAGTCTCAATCTCTGATCCTCAGGGCACGAACCATCTTCTACAACTCGTAAAATATTCCATGACTCTTCTCCATATTCATACAATCAACTTTAGAAAATAGCCCCTCACAAGAATTGTCCATGAAATCCCCCTTTATGATCCGTAAAATGATCTACATCCCATAAAGGGTCTCGTACTACATCAAAATTCAACAACTTTTGTATTTCTTCCCAAAATCAATGCCAGACCTGAAATCTTGCAAACATAACACATAAACACATAAAATAAACTAACATTGCATTGAGAACACATAAAATTTCAAGTTGTAAGTATCAAAAGTGCTGTATTTTGACAACACATCAACAGTTGATCGCATGGTGAAGAAGCCTCTGGGATACTCTACGATGTGCTTGTGAAAGTTAAGAAATTCATATTCCCCTCAAACATTGTGATCCTAGATTGTGAAGTCAACTTCAACGTCCCAATCATCTGGGGAACGTCATTCCTAGCCATTGGTCGAGCACTATTAGATATGGAAGCTGGTCAACTCAGGTTTAGATTGAACAGTGAAGAAGTTGTCTTTAGTATCTGCCAGTCAATGAAGAGACCAGATGATCTGAAGAAAAAGGTTTGGGAACTTGGTGAAGCATGAGTAACCAAGTTGTCTAAGTCATGCTGCGACAATAAATCAGGCGCTACTTGGAAAGCAAGCCTAGGTTTTTGATGTAGTAGTTATAGTTGTAGCTTTATTTTTAGTTTGTGAACTTATGGGTAGTTTACATTTTTGCATTTTGGTTATAATTTTAGACATTGGGCTGGTTATATATAGGCTAAAAGTGTGTTCAGTGAAGAATGTGTAGGTACATGGCTAAGTCAGCCATTCTTGGCTGAAAAGGTATCAAGAAGTGCCTCTACGACTAGTTCTACGTGCCGTACAACGATCTACGACTCATACACCATCTTGTAGACACTTCCAATGAGCAAAAGGTTATGCACTCTACTCCACGAGCCAATATTATGGCCCATAGATCAAACTATGGGTCGTGAATGGGGCTCGTGGACCCCAGGTAAGTTTTCTGAGTTATTGACTAAGTGTTGGGGTTACTATGACCAACTCTATGTGTCGTGCTTTGTTCTATGACCTGTAGACTAGTCTGTGAAACCAAGTCCTCAAAATTAAGGTTTGGACCTTCTACAAAACAATGATTTACGAACCATAAAATACTCTACCGCCCTTAATCAGGGTTTCGTAAAGTTTGGGCCCATTAGTTTTGACTGACCCGGGTCAACCTATAAATAATGGGGTCAAAGTATTTTGACCCCATTGGTGCCCTAAATTACGAAAGATACCCAACCAACCCCTATCCCAACTTTTTTCGACCACCGATGACAACACCACCACCAATAATAACTTGAACTCATAAACTACATCGCCAGTGTAGGATAGGATTATACCAAAAATAAAACTCCTCATTGTTACTGAGATGACTCAGTTGTGGTATAGATTCAGTCCTCTAGTTTTGGTCTCTTACCTTGGCACAGTATGGGATGACTCTAGCAATGTGGGCAAGATGTTGTATCATCATGAGGCTCATAGTGATAGTTATCGGTTAGCGAAACTCCCCAAGAAGTGAAGTTTATTATTTTAAACACTGAGATTTATTATTTCTTTATTGAAGTATTTCTTTTTATTATGTTGCATATTTAATTGAATTGAACTATTTGCATAGCTAAACATTTGAGTATCATATATTTATATATTTAGTTGTGCTCATTAATACATTAAGTATTTCTTTTATATTGAGTTGTACTTTTAAACTAGCTTAAAAACATATCTTTTACTTGCATCACATACTTTTGTCAATTAAATTATCTCAAAGTTCAGTTTTAAAGTGAGTATCTTGTTCTTAGTAATTTTTTGTCATCTTACATACCATAAATTTCACGTACTAACATCCTTTGGCGCTGCATTGTTTTATGATGTAGATTCAGGTACTCCTGTTAGCAGATATTCCGTAAGGCAGTCCCTATCAGCAGTCGGTGAGGCCTTTTTGCATCCAGAGGAGCTCGAGAGTCTTTATTTCCTTGTATTTATTTAGTTGAGGTAGCTGTGAGCCTACTTTGGTACCTAGTTCAGAGTCAGTGCTTAGAGGTTTCATAGACCGAAAAGATATTATTCAGGTTATTTCCTTGGAGTTGTTTGAAAGCTTTGTGTCAAGTTGTATATATTATGATTGTATGTTTGAGTTCATAAATATTGAGCCTGTCCTAATTCATTATGATGTTAGTGTCTTCCGCCGAGTAAGTTAGCCAGGCCAAGTGGTCCGCTTGGGACCAGAAATGGTTTCCAAGTGCCGGCCACGCCTAGGGTGTAGGCTCGGGGCATGACAAAAAATTAACAAAAACTGAGATATAACATAGAACAAAAAAATTACGAACCTGAAGAATCCCATTTGCCACCATGTTAAATCAAAATAGAACAAAAATTTGATTCCATGGTATTTCAAAAATAAAGAAAAATCAGATCCCTAAAAATCCAAATTTTAAAATCACATCACTGCAAAACATTCTGCCAAAAAATTGTTCAAATATGGAAGATTTAGAATAGGTTCAAATATGGAAGATTTTACAATTTTGAAAGAAACAAGAAAGATGTAATTAATGTAGATATTATAATAAAAAATAAAAAGAAGTGTAATCAGTGATTACACTGCAACCAAAATTTTTTTAAAAAAAGTTATAATTCATATGATCATTTAATAACTATCATTATTTAGGTGAAGATTTTTTTTAAATTTAAATTTAAATTTCGTGTTTTTTTTTTAGCCTTACACGTTTTTTCCTTATTTGTTAGTTTATGGCTTGAAAATTAGATTCTATTGTCATTATTTGTAATAACTTACTTCTAAGTTGTTATTTATTAAATTTTCTCGTAAAAAAAAAAAATTTTTCTGTTCCTTTTTAATTGTTAGGTTGCCCTTCTTGAGAGTCAATTTGATTAATTTTCAAAATTAAATTAGATTATATTAATTTTTACTTCAAGTTAGATATTCAATACTATATGAAAAGTATAATCAATTATTTTTACAAAAATAATTACAACTCTAACAATCTTCATCTTTCAAGTCTTCTATTTTTGTCTTCTATGAATTTTAAAGGAGCTATGAAATTGCATTTTGATTCAACTTCCTCCGTTAGGCTGACCCTTTATTGTTCCCTAAAATTAATTCCAGAATATTTCATTTAAATTTACTATGGAACTTCTTCAATCTTATTTCATAATTGATTGTTATGATCTTTACTTAATATTTAAGGTGATATTTAATATTTCAATCACACTACATCTCCTGTCAATTGTATGTTCAGTTTTCAATTATAATTCATACTCCTCTTTATATAGCCCTATAAATGAAGCATGGTTAATCCTACAAATAATTCAACAAATTTATGGAGATTTTCAAGGACATTCGCGTCCTAAGTCATTCCTATTTATTCACTATATTTGATCTTGCTACTTAATTATTAGTGCGATGGTGAGTCATCATATTTTTTTTAAAAAAGTTTATGATATTATAAAAAAAGTTTTGTACTACACTACTACTTAACAATATAACGTACACACAATTATTTATTTTCTTTTATACATAACATTATTAATTATCGTGATACGCACGTACAATGTATATATACATAGAAAGGATTGCAATTCGCATCAATGACAATAGTAATAAGATTTCCAAATTTTGACTTCTTTGTTCTAACTCATTTTTGAGAGATTGGGAGCTCGTCTTGAGCAATTTTCATAATTTTTTTCTTCGTGGGGTAAGATTCAAACCCTCTAATTACATTTTCTCCAATAATTTAATTGGTGTTGGGATTGGAAAATTGGATTTCAAGAACACTACTAAGTCAAACATGTTAGAATGTATAGTATAGTATAATGAAAAGCATGCGCAGCATTAGTTAGTTTAATGAAGTAGTAGTTGGTTACTATATATTTTAGATACATTACAAAATGCAATTTTACGAAAAAACGCGTGCAATAAAATACATGTGCAACACTACTAAGTCAACCATATTAAAATGTTGTATCTTTTTATTATGGGTCAATTGAATTGGATTTGGATGGATTGAATATGGATTGAGTTAAAATGGATCGAATTACAATGCACCCATATAAAATATAGGTAAATATAGATTGAGTAAAATGGTTCCAACTGAAGAAGAAATTGATAGAGGCAATTGAGGGATACAATGAATGGAACAGAGAGATTTTGACTTGGAGAAGAAGAAGAAGATTGTATTGCTTACTTCCTTTTTGTTTGTACAAATGAATGTGTATGCATGTACAAGTAAAAGTAATCCCTATTCTAGCACTATGTACATGCACTCATGTAATTACAACCTATACTTAACAATTAACTAACCAACTAATTAATTGAAGGACTAATCAATAGTATAACTAACTCTAACTACTAACTACTATTATACTTAACAGCTAATAACTCTCAATACTCCCCCTCAAGTTGGATGTATTGAAGAGGTTCAATACTCCAAGCTTGCTTAGCAAGAACTCATGTTGTGTCCTTCCTAAGGCTTTAGTGAACAAGTCTGCTTACTGACCTTTAGTATTGACATACATGGTCCTGATAAGTCCCTTCTGAATCTTCTCTCAGATAAAGTGACAATCTATTTCTATGTGTTTCGTTCTCTCATGAAATACTGGATTAGCTGCAATCTGCAAGGCTGATTTACTATCACAATAGATGAGTGTTGGCTCTGTCAGTTGTACACCCAACTCCTTGAACAGGTTTGTAACCCATACCACTTCAGCTGTCAAGGTGGCTAGGCTTCTGTACTCTACTTCTACAGAACTTCTAGACATAGTATGCTATTTTTTTGATTTCCAGGAAATGAGTGAGTCTCCAAACTTTAGAACAAAACCAGTGACTGATCTTCTTGTGCTTGGGCATGCAGCCCAGTCAGCATCATAATAGCCTTGTAACTGAAAGTTTTGGTTAGAACTCATAAGCAACCCTTTACCAGGCTCCAGTTTTACATATCTAATCACTCTTAATGCAGCTTGCCAATGTGATGCCTTAGGCTGCTGCATAAATTGACTCAATGACTGTACTGCAAAGGCTATATTTGGCCTTGTAATGGTGAGATACAACAGCCTTCCAACTAGGTGTGATACCTTGGGCTTCTACATAAATTGACTTAATGACTGTACTACAAATGCTATGTATGACCTTGTAATGGTAAGATACAGCAGCTCCCCAACCAATCTTTGATATCTAGAAATATCCTCATATGGTGTGTCTGGATCAAATTCCATGCTGATCAATTTCTGATTGCATTCAAGAGGTGTCATGTTGGGCTTGACATTTCCTAAACCTGCTTCAGCTATCAATTCAAGTGCATACGCAGCTTCTGATTACATTCAAGAGGTGTCATGTTGGGCTTGGCATTCCCTAAACCTGCTTCAGCTATCAATTCAAGTGCATACTTTCTTTGATTCATCATAATACCTTTCTTGGACCTCATGAATTCAATCCCCAAGAAGTACTTCAGTTCACCCAAGTCCCTACTCTTGAAATGACAGTGTAAAGTATGCTTAGTATCCTCTATCAGTATTGCATCATTCCCTGTAATCAGCAGATTATCAACATACACCAGGATTATCATTGGAGCATCACCAATCCTCTTTGTGAATAAAGAATAGTCCAGATGACTTTGTGTATACCCTGAACTCAACAGTGCTTCAGTCAACTTAGCATTCCACTGTCTTGAATCCTGTTTAAGGCCATACAAAGACTTCACCAACTTGGACACAAGGTTCTTACTTTTCTAACCACTGTAAAATCCCTTGGGCAGCTCCATATACACTTCTTCTAGCAGGTCCCCTTGTAGGAATGCATTAAAGACATCCATTTGGAAGATGTTCCATTGTTGAGCAGCAGCTAGTGCCACGATTGATCTGACTGTTGTCATCTTTACCACTGGAGAAAATGCCTCCTGGTAGTCAATTCTTTTAGTTTGGCTGTATCCTTTGGCCACCAGCCTTGCCTTGAATCTATCAATCTGACCATCAACTTTGTACTTGATCCTAAACACCTATTTACAGCCTACAATGTTCTTCCCTTCAGGCAATCTAACTATCTTTCAAGTTCCATTGTCCTTCAGTGCCTGCACCTCTTGCTGCATAGCTTGCATCCATCTCTTATCTTTGACTACTTCCTCAAAGGTCTTTGGCTCAATATCTGTGGAGAACTCAGATAAATAGGCTCTATACTGAGAGGATACATTGTCATAAGATACATAGTTACTCTGAGAGTAGCAATAAGATGTAGATGTTGGAGTCACACAATCTCTCATCTAGATAGGAGGATGAGGGGTTCTAATAGATTTACTAACTGGAATAGCTTCATTTCTCATAGGCAGCAGGTCTGATATAACAGGAGGTCCTTCATCAGTATTCTCATTGGGGTTAACTTCTGGTTTTGGTGCATCTGGTCCTGGTACAACATTATTCATGATCATGGGATCATCCTCCAGAGATGTATCATTTCCACTGATAGGCACAGGAACAGGCAGATCTCTATCTTCAGCATAAGTAGGAAAATCATCTGATATTGTAATAAGGTCAGTAGGAAATAGTGGCTTGTCTTTGTTGATTACCTGTCTGAATGGAAAAATGCTTTCTTTGAATACAACATTTCTACTCACAACAAGTTTCTTCTGAGATAGGCTATAGATCAAGTACCCCTTCTGAGTGGATGAATATCCCATCAATACACATGCTTCAGCTCTGGGAGAAAATTTGTCCTGCCTGATTACTTTAGTTGCATTGCACAAACACCCTATGGTTCTCAAGTGATCAATACTTGCCTTGTGTCTATGAAATTGTTCATAAGGGGATTTTCCCTTCAAAACTGATGTAGGAAGCCTATTTATCAAATATACAGCAGACAGCACACACTCACTCTAAAATCTAATAAGAATGTTGCCTTGAAATCTGATTGCCCTGGCCACTTCAAGTATATGTCTATGTTTTCTCTCAACCACTCTATTTTACTGTGGAGTATATGGACAACTACTTTCATGTACAATGCCCAGAGATTTCAATAGATTACAACATTCACTGTTAAAGAATTCAGTCCCATTATCAGTTTTTACCCTTTTGATATGCCTATTAAACTGAGTCTTCACTAATTCCATAAAGGACTTCAGCACAGGAATTATCAGTTCTTAACCTTTTTATGTGCCTGTTGAATTGAGTTTTCACCAATGCCATGAAAGATTTTAATATTGAAAAAACATCACTCTTCAATCTCAGCAAATACAACCAACACATTCTTGAATGATCATCAACAATTGTTAAGAAAAATTTAAAGCCATTATGAGTAGCAACTCTATAAGGACCCCATATATCCAAATGTATCAAATAAAAAACAGTTAGTGTCCTAGATATGCTCAAATGAAATGGTAATCTGGTCTGTTTGGCAAGTGGACATACAAAACACTTATTACATGTATCATTATTGCTGAAACTTTCATCTATGAACAGGTATTGTAATACTTTCACAGAAGGGTGACCAAGTCTATTGTGCCACAACAGTTTGTCTGTATTGGAGCTTTGGGTCATCAATGCGGTCTGTTTCCCTTGGCCTTCTTCACCCTGTAGTCCAGCAGGAAGATAGTACAGCCCATTAACCTCCTTACCAATCCCCTTCACCTTTCCATTGGAGAGGTCTTGAAGCACAAAGAACTCAGGAAAGAAGTTAACTGAACAATTCAATTATCTTGTTAACTTGGATACTGAAAGTAAATTGTGCTTAAATACAGGTACCACCAACACATCATCTAACATCTTTCCATCAACTATGCTACAACAACCAGTGTGTGAAACTTGTGCAGCCTCACCATTAGGTAAATGCACTCTCTTATCTATTCAACTAGATACATTACAAAGCTTATCAAGCTTGTATGTCATATGACATGTAGCACCTAAGTCAACTATCCAATCTCCTTTCCTCTAAGCAGTGGATATGGTGATCATACCTGCCATGTTGGCCAAGCTGTCCAGTGTCTTATTTGAGCTAGTACCTGCTTCATCTCTTTCCAACATATATAGAATTCTACTGTATTAGTTTGGAGTGAAAGTTGGCTGCGTAGCCATAATAGAACCAGACTTAGTCTTCTTTCCTTTCACCATGGGAGCAACAGGAGCAAACTCATCAGCAATCTTCACTTCAGGCTTGGCTACTGTGACATGGTTTGCAGCATCCTGATATCTGTTGTTCTACATCTGGTTTGCTGGTATTATTGGCTTCTTCTTAAACCTCAAATCAGGAGGATATCCATTTAGCCTATAACACTCCTCTCTCACATAACCTTGAACTTTATAGTAATCACAAAAATTCCTGGACTAAAACCTCCTAGAAACATTACCTTTCCCTGCATACAATGCCATCTGCTCTGGCACATTATTGCCCACATGTGAACCAGCAGTCAGCATTTGGCTCTTATCAGCCATAATCATCGCGTATACCTTACTAAAACTAGGTAAGGGAGTTAATATGAGGATTTGACTATAGGCATGGGCATATACTTCATTCAATCCCATCAAAAATGCAAATAATCTGAAGCATGCTAAATTATCAATGTAACTTCTAGATTTATCACAATTGCATATACGTGGGGGAACCAACATATCAAACTCATCCCAAAGTAATCTCAATTTTGAAAAATAGGCAGACACCGACATATTACCTTGGCTGAGTGTACAAATTTTCCTGTGCAATTGACAACCTCTAGATCCATTGACTTTATCAAATCTCTCCTTCAGATCAGTCCAAATTATTGATGCATCTGTCGTACAGACTATGCTGCTAAGGAGCTCCTTTGACATGGTATTCATGATCCATGAAAGCACAAATGCATTACATTTCTCCCACTGTTCTTCCATTTCACCCTGATAATCACTCCTCTTACAAGTTCCTAGCACAAATCCCAGCTTACTTTTGGCTCAAAGGTTGATTAACGTAGAGCTACTCCACAATGAGTTGTTCTCTGTTCCTGTAAGCTGCACTATGGTGAGGACACTACCAGGAGTGTCTAAACTATGAAGGTCAAGAGGGTGATTCCTTCTCTGTTAGAACCTGTATTTTTGTACATTGGAACCATTACATAAAATTGGGATAAAAGTGGAATTATTAGACGTTTGGGGACTGAAGTTTGTGACAATAAAAGAAGGTAATTTGAATTAGTGATAAAAAGTTATACATAAACTTCTTATAGTAATTTGTATGGTCTGATCTAGACTAAGTATGTCCTTCCTAAGTCAGGTTAGCTTGGGTGTCCATCGGACGTGGGACCCGTAACACTCTTTTATGAAATTTGGACAATTTTAAAAGAATTTGGAATAGGAAATATTTTGTTTTCAAATATGAATGTTTTAATGATCCTTTGGGTTTATAATAATAATTTTTATGTATATGATTTCTCACGACTCTGCTCGTGCCTATTATGATACCCTTTACCAGTTCCCGGGCTGGTTATTGTCGTGCGGATATGTTATATATATATATGTGTTCCGATGTTGGCTGAATACGGTAGGTCAGTTTGCCCGTGGACCAACTTTACTTAGTTTGGAATTATAAGGAGCTGGGCTCTTGATATGTTGGCATTATGCTTGGGCGCGACTCGATAACCCGAGAAGTCTAGGACATATTTTTAGTGCACGCGACTCGATAACCTGAGTGGTCCAGGGCATATCTTTAGTGGGCACGATTTGTTAATTTGAGCGGCCCAAATTTTGCGCTATTCCACCTCTGTATTAGGATTTGTGAGTATAGGGACGCCTTGCTCACTTATCCTAGGTTTGATTTGTGACAGAGATTTTGGGAGTTGAACTTTCTGGCCTTTGTGGTGGAAGACGTATGTTTTGGAGGTCCCCACTGGTTCCGGTCCATTAGGCATGATTTAGGTATTTTGAAAATCAACATTTTTAGGGTTTTGGACATGCATTTGATGTGTTTTTTTAATCCCATTTTGGACTACTACTTTGATTTATATTTTGTACTTTCTGCTTTACATATTCGGTATGTATTTTGTACTGACCCCCCTTTGCTTCAGGGGCTGCGTTTCATGCCTGCAGGTACCAACGTACAGATTAGTGATCCACCAGCTTAGGAATTCTGCCTGCAGTTTGAAGTGCTCCTTTGCTTCGGAGCAAACACTTGGTATGTCCACTTATTACCTTGTTTTGCATATATGTTATGTTTGAAGTGCTCCTTTGTATCGGAGCAAACACTTGGTATATCCACTTATTTCTTTGTTTTGCATATACGTTGATTCGAGGGTACGACGGGGCCCTATCCCGTCCTATGATTCTATACATCTGTATAGAGGTCTGTGGACGCCTGTGTGTATGGGCTATGACAGTTTGTATAACTATATATGTATGATATGTATGTCGGGCGGTTTAACCGCAACGGTGACCTTGTCGGCCCATAAGAATATATATATATACTGTTGGTTGGGACTTTTCTGTATGCAGGGTTTGGATAGTCAATAAAACAAAAAAAACTCTGCCAAAATTTCCAAAAAGCTAAGATAAATAATAGAAACATGTTATAATCTGGCTTTGCGTTTATGTTTGGGTGTGTTTGGGGACTGAAGTTTGTGACAATAAAAGAAGATTATTTGAATTAATGATAAAAGGTTATACATAAATGTCTTATAGTAGTTTGTATGGTCTGATCTAGACTAAGTATGTTCTTCCTAAGTCAGGTTAGTATGCTTCTCTCTCGTTTCATAGTAGTTTGTATGATCTAGACTAAGTATGTTCTTCCTAAGTCAGGTTAGTTCGGGTTTCCATCGGCCGTAGGACTCGCGACACTATTTTATGAAATTTGGACAATTTTAAAAGAATTTCGAATAGGAAATATTTTGTTTTCAAATATGAATGTTTTACTGATCCCTTGGGTTTATAATAATGATTTTTATGTATATGATTTCTCACGACTCTCTCGTGGCTATTATGATACTCTTCACCAATTCCTGGGCCGGTTGTTATCGTGCAGATATGTTATATATATGTGTTCCAATGTTGGCTGGATACGGCGGGTCGGTTTGCCCATGAACCGGCTTTACTTAGTTTGGAATTATAAGAAGCTGGGCTCTTGATATGTTGGTATTATGCCTGGGTGCGACTCGATAACCCGAGCAGTCCAGGTCATATTATTAGTGGGCGCAACTCGATAACCCGAGCGGTCCAGGACATACTCTTAGTGGGCGCGACTCGATAACCCGAGCAATCCAGGACAGACCTATCGTATCCAGCCAACATCGGAACACATATGTATATATAACATATCCGCATAACAACAATTAGCCCGAGAACTGGTGAAGGGTATCATAATAGGCACGAGCAGAGTCGTGAGAAATCATATACATAAAAATCATTATTATAAACCCAAGGGATCAGTAAAGCATTCATATTTGAAAAAAAATATTTCCTATTCCAAATTCTTTTAAAATTTTCCAAATTTCATAAAAGAGTGTCACGGGTCCCACGGTCGATAGAAACCCGAACTAACCTGACTTAGGAAGGATATACTTGGTCTAGATCAGACCATACAAACTACGATAAGACATTTATGTATAACCTTTTATCACTAATTCAAATTACCTTCTTTTATTGTCACAAACTTCAGTCCCCAAACACACCAAAACATAAATGCAAAGCCAGATTATAACATGTGTCTACTTTATTATTTAACTTTTTTTTGAAAATTTCGGCAGAGTTTCCTTTGTTTTATTGACTATCCAAACCCTGCATACAGAAAAGTCCCAGCCAACAGCATATATATATATTCGTACGGGCCAACAAGGTCACCGTTGCGGTTAAACAGCCCAACATATATATCATACATATATAGTTATACAAACTGTCACAGCCCACACACAAAGGCGTCCACAGACCTCTATACAGACGAATAGAATCATAGGACAGGACAGGGCCCCGTCATACCCTCAAATAACGTATATGCAAAACAAGGAAATAAGCGGATATACCAAGTGTTTGCTCCGAAGCAAAGGAGCACTTCAAACTGCAGTCAGAAATCCTAAGCTGGTGGATCACTACTCTGTACGTCAGTACCTGCGAGCATGAAACGAAATAAATATTGTTCAAACTGCAGTCAGAAATCCTAAGCTGGTGGATCACTACTCTGTACGTCAGTACCTGCGAGCATGAAACGAAGCCCCCCGAAGCAAAGGGGGGTCAGTACGAAATACGTACCGAATATGTAAAGTAGAATGTATAAAATATAAATCAAAGTAGCAGTCCAAAATGATAGGATAAAAAAAAACATCAAATGCATGTCCAAAACACTAAAAATATTGATTCTCAAAATAAATAAACCATGCCTAACAGACCGGAACCGGTGGGGACCGCCAAAACATACGTCTTCCACCACAAAGGACAGAAAGTTTAACTCCCAAAATCTTCGTCACAAATCAAACATAGGATAAGTGAGCTAGGCGTCCCTATACTCACAAATCCTAATACAGAGGTGGCATAGTACAAAAGTTGGGCCGCTCGGATTAACGAATCGCGCCCCACTAAAGATATGACCTGGATCGCTCGGGTTATCGAGTCGCGCCCACTAAAAATATATCCTGGACCGCTCGGGTTATCGAGTCACGCCACCCAGGAACCGGTGAAGGGTATCATAATAGGCACGAGCAGAGTCGTGAGAAATTATATACATAAAAATTATTATTATAAACCCAACGGATCAGTAAAATATTCATATTTGAAAATAAAATAATTTTTATTCCAAATTCTTTTAAAATTGTCCAAATTTCATAAAAGAGTATCGCGGGTCCCACGGCCGATGGAAACCCAAACTAACCTGACTTAGGAAGGACATACTTAGTCTAGATTAGACCATACAAACTACTATGAGACGTTTATGTATAACATTTTATCACTAATTCAAATTACCTTCTTTTACTGTCACAAACTTCAGTCCTCAAACTTCTAATAATATCACTTTGGTCCCAAATTTCTGTAATGGTTCCAATGCACGAAAATATGAGTTCTAACATTCTCCTCTTAATCTGATTGAGAGTCTCCGGTGAACGCATGGATTCGATAGTGTCATTTGGACCAGAGTCTACCATTGTTTCCGACAAGAATGAAGGATGAATCGAAGGAATCAAGCCTCGATTCGTGGCTTTGATACCATGAAGAAGAAATTGATAGAGGCAATTGAGGGATACACTAAATGGAACAGAGAGATTTTGACTTGGAGAAGAAGAAGAAGATTGTATTGCTTACTTCCTTTTTGTTTGTACAAATGAATGTATATGTATGTACAAGTAAAAGTAATCCCTATTCTAGCACTGTGTACATGCACTCATGTGATTACAACCTATACTTAAGAATTAACTAACCAACTAATTAATTGAAGGACTAATCAATAGTGTAACTAACTCTAACTACTAACTACTATTATACTTAATAGCTAATAACTCTCAATACCAACCCATTTAAAACCCCTCTATGTTTCTTGGCCTTTTTCCAAGGATATGTCATCTTTGATTCTTTGTAAAAATAATTTTCACTACTAATGAGCAAGAATGGAATGATTTTTAGTACTAAAAAACAAGTCGACCTAACATTACAGTGACAAAACTTGCTAATTTAATTGATATATTACAACTATAATCCTAAATGCAAGCTATAAATATGTACCAGAAAATTGGAATGATTGACATATTAGCAGGGACAAAGCAGTAGTAATCCGAAACTCTAATCATTGAATTAAAATGACAAAATAAGCATCAATAGAAGTTGCCCGCAACTATCTTAGTTTCTAAAATAAGAAACTAAACAAAAAAATAATACATCATAATTTGTTTTATATGTGCAGATAACACTAATCTCAAACAACTTCAACACTGATGGTTCTTGTATACCATACCATAACAAGAAACTAACTCTAATATCACATTTGACAATATATTCATGCCATAACAACAACACCTCCAACCAAGCCAAGAACCTGGAAGTGACTTGGGATGTTTAATAAATACAATTTGCTCGTATAAGTTCATTTTGCTAGATTTAAGCTCGTCTAATATTATCGAATTGGGCTTTGGCTCAGACAACTTGCTATCGGATTGGGCTTTGGCTTTATTATATGTTAATATGTAATTTAATCACTAATTGTATATATTGGGCCAAGGGCTCCTCTTGTACAATATAAATATTGTAATCCTCCATGGAATAAGAAACAAGGGTTTTACTCCCAAACTATTCCTAAATACTACTGCCGCCGAACATGGTATCAGAGCAGTGGCTATGAGCCGCGCGATTCGAAGCCATCAACACCTGCTGCGACGCCATCTGCGAACGAAGACAGCCCTCGCACGGCTATTTTTGTCAATTGCTATGGCCGACCCATCCTCCCCCTATTATCTTGGTTCCGATGATCAACCGGGGAACGTGATTGCACACATGATTTTTAAAGGTGACAACTATGTGGCTTGGTCTCGGGCTATTTCTCTCTCGTTGAAGGCACGATGCAAATTCGTGTTTGTGGATAGAACCGAGAAAAAACCTACCGAAGCTGCAAAACTTCTCGACTGGGAAACCGCTAACTCTATGGTGGTGTCTTGGTTGTTGCGAAGCATGGAACCCAATGTAGCGGAATCGATCCCTTTTCATGACGAAGCGCGCATATTGTGGGTTTATTTGGAGAAACATTTTAGCATTTCGAATGGGCCGAGGTTGTAGAAACTTCATGCTTCTATCACGGGCTGTAAACAGTCTAAAAATATGTCCGTTGATGCTTACTACACCTTGCTTATGAGTCTATATGATGAGTTGAATAGACTTAAGCCTCTATATACTTGCACTTGCAGTTTATGTACCTGTAATGTTGCTGGAAAATTCACCGCTGATCGTGAAGAAGAACGCCTTCATCAATTTTCAATTGGAATTGATGATGATGTTTTTGGAATGGTACGATCAAATTTGCTTTCAGACACACCTTTACCTGATCTTGACCATGCCCATCAAGCTTTCCTCCAAGAAGAAATTCTCGGGCGGTTGCCCGGGCGAAGTAGCCGGTGGTGATGGACGTGCAGGCCTTCACTGTGGCCAAACGTGCAGATCGAGCTGATAAAACAAAACTAATATGCACTTATTGCAAACAAAAAGGGCACGAAGTTGGCGCATGCTTCAACTACCCAAATTCCCGGACTGGTTGGAGGAAAAAAATTGCAACAAAAATACTGCAGCTGGCCGAGGAGGGGGCCACGTGCACACGCAGTCTCTTCAGTAGCGTCTTCTTCCGGTTATGCAACGCTGAACGAGCTAAGTGTCGAACAGGTTTAGGCACTGTTGAATTTGATTAATGTTGACCCTAGCTCCTGCGATCGCATGTCAGGTATGCATACTTCTTTACCATGGATTATTGATACCGGGGCATCTCATCACGTCACGGGGGACTTGTCTTGTCTCATACAATACACACAAATTAATACATGCCCGGTGGGTCTGCCAGATGGGAGGACGGTTGTAGCCGAGATGGAGGGGCGTGTATCCCTTAATAAAAATATAGTACTGGAGAATGTTCTTTTTGTGCCTGGCCTGAACTGCCATCTTATATCTGTTTCGCAGTTGACGGATAAAATTAATTATATTATTACTTTCACTAATTTATTTTGTGATATACAGGACCTACACTCGAGGAACCTGATTGGAGCAGGTGAACGGAGAGATGGGCTATATTATTTCTGGGGTGTTCCTACACTGCACGCTGTTCATTTTTCATGATTGTCAGATTTTGAGCTGTGGCATCGTCGTCTGGGTCATTCGTCAGACCGTGTTTTAAATTTTTTGCCTCATATTGTTAGTAGTAAATCTACGAAAAAATTGAATAAAGCCTGTGAGGTGTGTCCGTAGGCCAAACAAACTCGTGATTCTTTTCTTATCATTACTCATAAAGCTAGTCGTGTTTTGAAATTAATTTATTGTGATTTATGGGGTCCTTATAACACACCTTCTACTTGTGATGCTGTTTATTTTCTTACCTTGGTTGATGATTTTTCATGAGCTGTTTGGGTTTATTTGTTGCGGGATAAAAAGGAAGTATTTTGATTTTTTATTGCCTTTCTTATCATGGTAGAAAAGCAGTTTGATGTATCTGTTAAAACAGTTCGTAGTGATAATGGGATCGAGTTTAGATACATGTTTCCTTATTTTGAAAATCATGAAATTTCTTTTCAAACATCCTGTGTTGAGACACCTAAACAAAATGGTCGTGTTGAGCGTAAGCATCGTCATATTTTGAATGTTGCTAGAGCACTGATCTTCCAGGCCAACATACCCATTTTTTGTGGGAGAATGCGTCCTTACAGCGGTGCATGTTATTAACCGCACCCCCTCCAGAATTTTAGGTGGAAAGAATCCGTATGAGGTACTCACCGGCAAGATACCAGACTTCTCTCACTTACGGGTGTTTGGATGTTTGGGGTTTGCACTCAATTTGAAATCTCGTCATGATAAATTTGCTTCGCGAAACAGGTGTTGTGTTTATGTTGGTTATTCTTCTGGCAAAAAGGGTTGGAAATTATATGATTGTGATACTGGCGACATTTTCATTTCCCGGGATGTGCAATTTCATGAAGAAGTCTTCCCTTTCTCTGAGTAGTGGGCACCCGAGCAGTCTGTCACAGTGGCCAACCATGAAGACACCATGGTTATTTTTGACGACCCCACACTACCACCCGCTACTTCTTCAGCCTCGGATGCTGCTTCATCTCACGAGCCATATGCAGAGCTCGCGGACGCACCACTCGGCCAAGGAATGCGTGCAAAACGTTCTTCGGTCCTCCTACAGGACTTCGTTACTCATCATGTCCAGAAATATAGCCCATCTCCCACGCCACCTTCTCCTCCGGGTTTCTCAGGTACGCCATATCCTTTAGCATATTATATAAATTGTAAACAAATTTTTGCCCATCATAGATGATTTCTTGGAGCCATCCTTGCAGAAGAGGATCCTCGTTCGTTTCGCGAGGCTATGGCAGACTCTGGGTGGCGTATGGCTATGGAGGCCGAAGTACAGGCTCTTGAAAACAATCACACTTGGGAAGTCGTTGAACTTCCCCCCGGGAGGAGAGCACTCGGATGTAAATGGGTCTACAAAATTAAATATAATTCTAACGGCACAGTGGAACGGCTCAAAGCATGGTTGGTCGTGCTTGGCAATCATCAATGAGTAGGTATTGACTACAATGAAACTTTTGCTCCTGTTGCAAAAATGGTGACTGTACGTGTGTTTTTAGCAGCTACTGCAGCTAAAAACTGGGAGCTTCACCAAATGGATGTACACAATGCCTTTCTTCATGGTGACTTGGGTGAGGAAGTGTACATAAAACCACCTCTCGGCTTTTATCCCTCTAGGTCATCTGCTGTGTGTCGTTTGAAAAATCCTTATATGGATTACGATAGGCTCCTAGGTGTTGGTTTGCTAAACTTGCCACCTCTTTACGAGATTATAGTTTTTGTCAATCTAAATCTGATTATTCCCTTTTTTACTTATCACGTGGGCAACATATGCATGCATGTCCTCGTCTATGTGGACGATCTCATTGTGGCTAGGAATAATTATTCGGCGATAGCTCAGTTTAAACAATACCTGCATAAGTGCTTTCACATGAAGGATTTAGGCTCACTTAAATATTTTTTGGGTATCGAGGTGGCCCGCAGGGCTAATGTGTTGTTTCTTTGTCAGCGTAAATATGCATTTGACATTATCTCTAAGACTGGTCTTCTTGGCGCTAAACCTGTTCCCTATCCTATGGAACCTAATCATTCTCTGGCTCGTGCAACTGGCGACTTGCATGCCGACCCCGAATCGTATCGCTGGCTCATGGGGAGGCTTATATACTTGTCTTTTACTCGCCCGAATTTGGCTTATACCGTTCATATTTTATCTCAGTTTATGCAGGCACCGCGTCAGGAACATTGGCACGCTGCTGTTCGAGTAGTTCGTTACCTAAAAGGAGCACCTGGCCAAGGATTACTTCTCTCGTCCTCATCGCATTTCCAGCTCACGGCCTGGTGTGATTCGGATTGGGCAAGTTGCCCTCTCACCCGACGTTCTCTTACTGGTTGGATAATTTTCTTGGAAGCTCTCCAGTTTCTTGGAAGACAAAGAAGCAACACACTGTTTCCCGCTCATCTACCGAGGCCGAATACAAATCCATGGCTGCGATAACGGCGGAGATTAAATGGCTCAAAGGACTTCTGCTTACTCTTGGGATTGGTCATCCACGCCCTATAGCTTTATTTTGTGATAGTCGATCTGCTCTTCACATTGCTCAGAACCCGATGTTTCATGAACGCACCAAACACATTGAGGTTGACTGCCACTACGTGCGTGATTCTATTCAGGAAGGGCTTCTCACCACTTGTCATGTCTCTACCAGTGATCAGTTGGCAGATATCTTTACCAAAGCTCTTGGTCAACGACAGTTTCTATTCCTTCTCAGTAAGTTGGTATCTTTAGTCCCCATGCTCCAACTTGAGGGGGGGTGTCATTGGATTGGGCTTTGGCTCAGAAAACTTGTTATTGGATTGGGCTTTGGCTTTATTATATGTTAATATGTAATTTTTATCACTAATTATATATATTAGGCCAAGGGCTCCTCTTGTACAATATAAATATTGTAATTCTCCATGGAATAAGAGACAAGGGTTTTACTCCCAAATTATTCCTAAATACTACTGCCGCCGAACATCTAAGTCCATTTTGTTAAATTTAAGCTTGCTTAAGTCCATTTTGCTATATTTAAGCTTGTCGAAGTCCGTTTTGCTATATTTAAGCTCGTAAAAGTTTATTTTGCTATATTTAAGGTCGTCTAAGTTCATTTTGCTATATTTAAGCTCGCCTAACTCCATGTTGCTAAGTTTAAAGCTCGTGTAAGTCCATTTTACTATATTTAAACTCGTCTAAGTTCATTTTGCTAAATTTAAACTTGGCTAAGTCCATTTTATTAAATTTGAGCTCTTCTAAGTTCATTTTGCTAGATATAAGGTCGTCTAAGTCCATTTTGCTAAACATATTCTTGCCTAAGTCAATTTTGCTAATTTAAGCTCGTCTAAGTACATTTTGCTAACTTTTTCTCTATTTTTCACTAAGTCCATTATAGAAAGCAGAATTGATAGGATTAGATTGCAGTTTTAAGTTGTTGGATTGATTCTGTTATTGCTTATAATGATGTAATGTCCCTCTCTGCAGAAGGGAAGCATGTCCAACTCGTGCTATAATTCCCTCATAGACATAATTTTTTATTGCATAATTTCTGACTGAAACTTGATTGAATTCAATACCCCATTTCAGGCAAGCAAGAATAATCCATAAATTCAACAGAAACATTCAAGAAAGCAAATTATTCCAATTAAATTGCCATGACCACTCAAAAGAACAAGCAATCTTGGTGAAACAACAATAAAGAATCAATAATCAAACAATTAACACATCCAATACAGAGAAATAGAGTGAGAAAGAACAACTTGGCCACAAATGGCTGTCTCCATGACTCAAGAACTCCATATACTTAAAAAAGACAAATTTGGAACTTCCCATGAAAAATAATTGTTACCCAAATCCAAATATTGCAACTTTGTACAGTTTTGCAATAATAAAACAGATAGAAGCAACAATGGGGTTTGTGAGTTTCGCCTGTGACTTGTGATTTGAGTCGAGAGTTTTGAATTTGTGAATTTCTCGAGCAACTTCGAGAAAGGGGGTTCCGCAATAATGGATGAAGCTATTGTGTTGGGTCTTTACTCTCCAGCCTTAAGAATTTAGGATTTAGGCGTTTAGGGATTTTTAAAAGATGGTTTGTTTTGGACTTAAATGAGTATCCATTTTTTATTTATTTGCACCAGATTTACCCATATTTATATGAACTTTAGAAGTTAGCTGAAATCCATATTTACCCACTTAAAAAATAAGTGATCCAACTTATTTAATGTGGATTAAATGGACTAATTTTATTAATATGGGTTGATATTGCCAGCCCTAGTCCACTTATATATATAAAGAGGCCTATTTAGAAAGAAATCAACAATAACTAGCACATTAATTTTGTGGAAACAAAAATGTCGATTGTCATTGGAAATTTGAAAGAGGCTATCCATCCTGATACCCTCAAGGCTTCCATAGCTAAATTCATTTCCATGCTTATTTATGTTTTCTCCATTGAAGGATTTGCCCTGTCATCCAAGTTGACGAGTCGTGAATTAACCTTCCAAGTCCAGCTGATTGCGACCGCAATAAATCATGCATTTTCTCTCGTTGCAGTAGTTTTAGTAGAGATAAACGTATCTGGAGGTCATGTAAATCCTTCTGTTACTTTTGGTGCTTTTCTGGGAGATCATATCACCTTATGTAAGAATGTTATGTATTGGATTGCTCAATTGCTTAGATCTGTCATGGCTTGCTTACTCCTTAAGTATTCTATTGTTGGTGTGGAAGCGTCTTCACTCCCTCTAACACCATACAATGCAATTGTTTTTAAGGTAGTTACGACATTTGGTCTTGTCTACACTGTTTATGCAACTTCAATTGACCCAAAGAGAAGTAGCTCGGATGTGATTGTTGTCCCAATAGCAATTGGATTCATCTGTGGTGCCAATGTCTTATCTGGTGGTGCAATTTATGGTGCAACAATGAACCCTACTCTGCCCTATGGTCAAGCAATGGTTAGTTGGACATGGAATAACCATTAGGTCTACTGGCTCGGTACATTAATCGGTATTGTCATTGCTTCTTTCGTCTATGAAAACATCTTTATTAACAACAAAATTGATGATGATCAGCTCCCTATTAGCATCGGCAGAACCAATTTCATCAAAGGAGATTCAATTGAATCCCTTCGTCAAAAATTAATACGATGCTAAAAAGGTGAAAACAACTTTTTGTCATATAAGAAGATTTTATACATTCTTTTATTCTTTCAATCGACTTGTTAGTATTTCTTCCTATTAGGTTTTCCATGTGTGAAAATTCTTGTAAATGAGAATTATAACTCTGTAGATATAATAAAGTCAGATCATATTCTACACTTCAAAAGAAAAAGAAACTATTGCCTTGTTTATATACTTTTCTAGATTATGAAGGTTAATCACGCTATATATCTTTTGAAAAATATTTAATTTTAGCTTTTCACATGGCATATTTAAGAGTAAATAAGAATGCACTCAGCAAACCCTACACTACTATCGCCGCCAAACACCATTTCGTCAAATCCATGGCCAATTCAGCCGTTGGCCAACTCCCTGATGGGGCTGGTCAAGCCAAGTGCTTTGCCTAAAAAATCGATTCCAATGAAGCCGATGTCATATTTGCATGGAGAACCCTGTTCAATGGGAACAAGCCGAAGTTGATCAGATGATTATCAACGAGAACCTACAATTTGCTGTGACAAGTAAATTTTCATATGGGTGGCCCGAAATCACTAATCTGAGAAGATTAATACCGAAATACTGTGAGTTGAAAGGGGAGTGTAAGGTAGGGCTATTAAGCAGCAGGTACATACTGATCCATGCATCATTATTGTAGGACTACGTCTATCTTCTGTCAAAGCCAGCATTTTATATTACGCATAAGGGACGATCTTACCCTATATGTACACTGAAATGGGACCCCATGTTCTATCCAGAGGAGGAGACATCAATGGCAATTGTGTGGATCTCCTTTCCTGGGATTCCATCAAATTTTTTAGAGATAAAGCAATATTCTCTCTAGCCTCTGCTATTGGGAAAGATTTACAGGTGGATACGGCAATTAAGAACCAGACACATCCAAGTTCCGCAAGAGTGAAAGTTGAAGTGGATCTTCTAAAAGAGTTCTTGAAAAGAATTGAGATTTGTGTCAAAATCGGAGTGAGAAGCTGTTGGATAAATGGAATAGAATTAAATATGACTATGTCCCAAAGTATTGCAAAACTTGCATGATTCAGGGACACGATGAGGAGCAATGCTATGTGAAACAGCCGGAGTTGTTCAAGGATAAAAAGAAAAAGGATGAGTCAAAGGATGAGCCAGCCAAAGAAACAAACAATGAAGTGAAGAATCAAGAAGATAATGCAGACATAGCCAAAGATGGCTTTGTCGAACAAAGAAAGAAGCAACCGAGTGAGAAGCCCAGCAACCAGATCCACAAAGGAATGCAATTAGGATAAGAAACAAATTTGATGCCATTATGTTGGGAAAAATATGGACTAACACAAAATAAATATGGCACAAAAATGGGAAAATAGCGACACCAAGAATTTTACATGGAAACCTTTCTAAATAAGGGGAAAAACCACAGGCCAAAAGGAGCAACTGATATTACTATAGTAAGGAATTTTACACCGTGTAGGTATGAGTACAATACTCCAAAAAACTTCTACACACACAAAAGAATTACCCTCTTTTGATTTTTCAACTTACTAAAAATATCGTTCACACTCTATTTTTCTTCACAGACTATTTTTCTTAAATAGCCTATGCTATACCTCACAAGATAGAATACTCAATATATTTTTCTTTGTAACTCTCTCTAATTTTCCTCTTTGTTTGGTGTTAAAATGAAGGAGCTTAGCAACTCCTTTTATAAGGGAAAAGCAGCTCCATTGATAGGACAAATCTGCTTCCATTGATGTCATCACTAACATTAATGAGCAGGCAAATCAACAAAGTTGGCTACCTAACATTTGAATAATCGCCAACTTTATTGACTTATTGAAACAAAAGAAAGGGGCTGAACACCACAAATCTCCCCCTCCAGACCCATTCACCGGAAGGAGGTATCTCCATCTTCTCAAAGAGAGCTCATGCCGACAAGGTCT